>BDMB01000096.1:260794-362482 GCA_016859785.1 Macrotyloma uniflorum | reverse complement strand
TTTTATTGAAATTTTATTTTATTAAATAATAATTATTTTTAAAAAATTTATGATAAAATATTGCTTTAAGAAATAATTGAAAAAATAAATTTAATTTAATTTCAATATTTTTATTATTATTTTTTAATTTTATTTATAAATAAAAAGATACTTAATTTTAAAAGTATTTATAAATTTTATTAAATTTCACACAAATTTCTATAAATAGGATCTTGTAATATATTATATTATAGTAATTAAGTATATTTGATAAAATTATATTTTAAGATGAATTATATATATATATATATTTATTTATTTATTGATTGATTGATGATTATTAAATTTGAGACATATAGAAAGTAATGGTGAAACTTTTTTATTAACATGGACCTAATGAAAATGATACTCCTTTCTTTATTGGTATCATTGATCGATTATGAAGCCATGCACTCACTCATGGAGGCATGAACCCTTCCTCTCGATCCAGTTTTGGCGATGAATCTTCAATTTCCGTAAGCTTGACAAGTAAGTCACGACAACATTTTTACTTGGATTTCTCATTTAAGTTCATACCTTTGGATGTTGCATATGTAATAAAGAAACATGTGACTGAAATCTTTTTATTTTTTTTCACGTTGGTTTGATGAAGTTCATTGTATCCAAATTATTAAATATGCGAATTGATTTCAAGACTTTCCAATGCACAATATGTACTCCTGGTGCAGAATCATATCAAACATTGTTAAACTTGAGGAGGACCAATTCCATGTCTTAACTCCTTGGCTTTTCTTCTATGAGATACATGTTTAGATATTTAGTCCACTATATTCTCCAACATCCCTATCCTACTCATTCACTCTCTCATCACAACGTAGTGTAGATTTTAATTTATTTATTGTATAATTATGAAAGAATAAATTATTAGAATAATTTTCATTTTTACATATCTCACAATATTTCATAATACATTCTTTAAATAAAATTTCCACAACTCTTCTTCATCAAATTTTCCAATCAAATATTATCAAAACTCAAAACTTAATAAATATCATCAACAATTCAACTAAATTAAATGAAATTCATGTTATCATATTATATCAAAATTTATATCTCTTAATTTTTTTTAATTTATTTTAAAATATAAATTATTTTTCAAATATATTATATTATCATTTAAGAAAGATATTTTCATTCAAATAAAAATATTTCTGAAAAAACTATTTTAAGTCTAGAGCTTCTAGTTTAAATAAGAAGCTCTTCACTCAAGTGAAAAGGGTTTCAAGATTATTGTAGAATTTCTGTTCAAGCAAGGAAACTCTTTACTCAAATAAGATATTTCTTGCTCAAACGAACAAAATTTCGAGAACCATTAGAAAATTTTGTTCAAGAAAATTTTGTCACTCAAACGAAAATAATATAAAGAGTAGTCTTAAAGGTACTCTCTCGAATGAAAATCATTCGCTCAAGCGAAAGCTCTTGTGTGCGACGTAATCGAAAATTCAAGATTAAACTCTTAGTCCTATTTAATTATAGAAGTTCTTGGGATTTTAAATATAATCCATATAATTTTAACTAATTATTCATCATCTAATTATCAGAAAATCATATATGATACATCAATTGCACATATAACACACCAATACACATAATCAACACTTAATCATAACAAATTTTGCTTAATTAACTTCTTTTACCTCTTAATCTAAGCTTTAATATTTTATTTCTAAAATATTCAAGATTCTACCTTTTAATCTAAGCTTTAATATTTTATTTTTAAAAAATTCAAGATTCTACTAGATTGTTAAAGTCTAATCATAAAATTATCTAATCAATATCATAATTGAATTAAGAATTGATCAAAATATCTAAAAAAATCCTATATGCCCAATTCAATCCTAATTAGGAATCATAATACTTAAAATTTTGTTCAAAACTCACTTGATTATATAAAATATTCCATACAAATGGATAAGAACTATCAAATGGATAAAAATTGAAGAAAAAATCCTTAAAAATTAAAGAGATGTGAGAGGATTTGAAAAGATTTGAAAAGATTTGAAATAATTTGAAGAAGTTTAGGGAAAAGTTTAGAAAGAATTTAGGGAGAATGAGGAAGTAATATTTGAAAATTTTCTCAAATAAGAATAATTAGAAGAAAATAGAATTTATATAAATTTTCTTAACCTAAACTATTGAGTCAAAAAATCCACTCAAAATCCTGATCCAATCGAATCCATTACAAAATCCTATTAAAGAATCTCACATAAAAAAATAGTAGAAAGAAGCAAATTAACACTTCCATATACTGCAATACCCATGACAAGCGGGTGAAACAAAATTTTTCAGTTTTGGCTAAACATCTGAGAGAGCTTGACAGTAGACTACTCTCACATGATGCAGAGCTTTGTCCACAATCATGTTCCCAATTAAATCACACACAAGTTACATGCAACTGCCTTCTCGATCATTAGGGACATGGCCATCCACGTTTTTTGCATTTTGAAGAATTTGCACGGTTTCGTATAATCCAAATTTGTACGAGATAGAGGAAAGAAAATGGACAACAAAATATCCATAACCCTACTCCTTCCACTTTGCTATTGCTTGGAACCTTGTACAAGTTCTAGGAATCAATTTGCCACATTCATTTCCTGATTTGTAGCCTTTCTTTTTGCTTCTGGTTACCCTTTCTTCCTCCTTTTACCTACCATAAGTTGGATGTTCGATAGGATCAAGAACCAAGTGCTGAAACTAGAAAGCAAACTAGGGTTTTTAGGTCAATATGAAGACTTTTATTTTCATGGTTAAATTGCTAACATGTTGAGGTGAACATCACCTTTTCAGTTAGCATGGGCGTAACATGAAAACGATACTCTCCTTTCATTATGGTGCCATTGATCGAATGTGAAGGAAAACAAGCATGTGATGATGAATCTTCAATTTCCATTAAGCTTGACAAATATGTCACGACAAGATTAATGCGTGGATTTCTCATTTTTATGTGTCTGACTGAACCTCGGTTTCTTCGCACTGGGGAAAGGAATTCATTCTATCCAAATTGTTTGTTCATTATTGGAAGAAGGAAGGGAGGATATTTTAAGATTGTCCAATATATTCCTCGTACAACAAACATTGTTAAAGGCTGATAGAGACCAAGCAAGAGTGTTCGATTTCATTGATTTTCATCAGCTTTGAAATAATTGCGTCGTTGAAAACACTGGAGACTACTAGACTAACCTTTGCGAAGTTGTAGATTTGTTTTCGGAAAAAGAGAATGCAACCATCTTTTAAATTTAATCAAAATGCATTCAAAGAATGAATGATTTTATGATGTCATTTTTACAATATCTTTTGTGTATATTAAGATGTTTATCTTTTTACAATAGTTTTTTTTTTATAAAAAAATTTGATGAATTTTTTTATCGATAAATATATTAATAAAATTGATATAAGAGAAAAAAAACATTACAAATAAAATCTACACTTAGTAAAAGATACTCAACCCTTCCTTTTTTTTTCTTTATTTTGTGGATAAAATGGGAGTGGTCTTGGTGGTTAATAGTTGAGGAGAACTTCTATGAAAGTAGTGGAAACAACATTACAGATTATCTTTTAATTCTTTTATTTTTAATTGTTCAATTCAATTTTATAACTTTTAAAAATATATAAACTTAATTATTTTATCAATTTTATGAGAGTAAATAAATATTATTAAATGCTATTATATTTACATATAAATAATTATTAAAATTATAATTAGTCATTTTATTAATTCTGTTAAAAAAATAATTATTAAATATTAAAGTTATGTATAAAAATAATTACAATTATATATGTTTTAAAATTTGAAGATTAAATTGATCAATATAAAGATATAAGAATTAAAGATAATTTTCCAAAAATTTAGGACAAAAATATATTTAACTTATTTTTTATAAAAATAACATTTATGAAACCTGAACCTTCCAAATGTATGGTGCTGGTTAGTTATCAAACATATAACACCATAGTGAATGAAAGATGTACACTTATTAAATACAATTGTGGATAGCATATCTTCAGTTACTCTACATCTCATAGAGAATTAGCTACATTTTAATGGGGCAACCCCACTTCTTAATTTTAAATGGTTATTTTTAGAACAAAAATATTATATAAATTATGCTTAAGATTTCAAGTCATCAAATGCGCATTTCTTGGAAGGCCAAAATGATTTGTTTCGTTTTTTGTTCATTTAAGTACAAACTCATATCTTTTCCTTGAAAGTGATTTCAATCTTAAATGTTAGACCCTCTAATAATACTCTTAATATTCTTTCTTAGTCCATGAATTCACCATCTATGTTGTAAGTTCTCTTATACCTTATTCACTTACCATAATAGACATACACATATCATGGTGTCCTAAAATGTAAATGTCTTTCTCGTATTTCAAGTTATTGCTGCATATAATGTGAATGTACATGCCAAAGAGGTGAAATATTTTGGAAAACGAAAAGCATTTATATTTTTTGGAGTGCATTGCTGCATATGATTTGACTACAATGTTAAATACTAAGCCTAGTAATAGTAGCTCTCTAATATACATGGTCACAGGAACAGTCAAAACTCCAACATCTATTCCTCACATGTTTGACCAATGAAGATTATCCTCAACTACATTGTGAATATCTGTGCC
Source organism: Macrotyloma uniflorum (assembly GCA_016859785.1). Taxonomy (NCBI): domain Eukaryota; kingdom Viridiplantae; phylum Streptophyta; class Magnoliopsida; order Fabales; family Fabaceae; genus Macrotyloma; species Macrotyloma uniflorum. Next base: position 357,823 of record BDMB01000096.1, on the reverse strand, counting down.
ATTTGGTAGTTGGGTAGAAGCTTCTAAATCAATTTTATCCGAGTTCGCAAACTTCAAGTAATTTTCAATCTCTCTGGAGTGATCATGGCTCCGGTATCTAAGACCTAGCCACTTCTTTTGTGGCCTTCTCTTTCTGTAACTTATGGCAATGGCTAGGTCATTGGGGAAGAGGTCTTCATAGACAAAGGCATGCAATATAGTTGACACAAGCAATGCCGTTACTGTGAGTGTGGAGATGAGAGTAAGTATAGCAAATATTGTCTTTGAAACTGCATGTGTGACCTGATTTGAGTATCTTACTGATGCAATTGCTGCAGCAGTCATTGGAAAAGTATAGGCCCACCATGCAAGCGAGAATCTGCAGAATAATAACATCCACATATTTTTGTCACAAAATTCAACGGTGTAATTGTGTAAAGTAAAATATATAAGAGAACACATGATATGTAACATACGTGAATCCTCTGAAAAAGTTGATCCGGACAGCCTGCAAAATCATATGAAACTACTGAGTACTAGGTTATTTTGATACCAGAAATCTAGCAATGTGTTGCATGTGAAAATTATACAAGGCCTTCGTTTAAGAATACATATATATATGAAAGATAAACAACTATGATTATGCATATATATTTCAAAGGGCTAATTAGGTTGAGTTCTCTTGACACTAGTGAAAATTATTCCTGAATCCAAAGTAAATAGTTTATTCATTGACAGTGTATGCGTTTTTATACTATCATCTAACGTTTGGATTCCAGCTACAAACCTTATATGTTTCATTTTCTTTAAAAAGTACACGTTCATCACCTAGGTTTAAGTACAAAATGTTCAATACCTTTAAAATGACAAAGGGTGTTACGTGTAAGTATAATTAATGTTAAGTTTGTAATTACTCAGTATATAATCATTTCTACTTCAGATGTAGAAGGGTGAAAAGAAAAAGACTTACGAGTGAGAAATAAAGGAAGAGAGCAATGAAATACGCAATCCGTGATCCATAATCAAAAGAACCCTGAATGCTGGCCCATGCCATGGAAGCAACACTAGGTGCTGCAACAAACAGAAAGAACACCGGATGAAGCTCTTTTGGGAGTGTCTCATTTGTTGGAAGTCTCTGATAGAGAGTTACGAAGAGAACTATGTAGTGGGCCAGCCCAACAGCATAGAAGAAAATGGGCCCTTCTTTTAGGCCCATAGAAGCCCCAAGTAAGGCCCCCACAAAATTTCCAACAACTGATAAATGGTTTGTTGGATTGGCTACCTTTGAGAGCCTCCTTTGGCCCCCAGACATCCATTGTCCATAGATCTTAAGCTCAAGGCAGAATATTGGTATCATGAGAATGTACCAAAGAACATGGGGCAAGTCTTTGGCCACTGATGGGGGAACTCCAATAGCCAAGAACAAGAGAGATATCCATGGTGCAAAGAAGAAATTAACACGGATTGGATGGTAGTACTCACGACGAACTGCTTCGAAGTAGAGAATGATTTTGAGAAGATAGATGGTGAAAAGTGTGAAAAGAAGAACAATGGATATGATCCAGAAGACTAAGTTGACTTTGAGGCTTATGTGAAGAAACTTAGTGGATGTAGAAGTGGCAATTAATTTCCAAAGAATTGCTTGGCTGCCAACTCCAAGGCAAATGCCAAAAGAGGCAATTGGGAACCTAAGAAGAAATGGCCATTGCTTGTCCTGAGGAAGCACTGTCTCTTCTGAAGCCTGTTGGAGTTGAAAAATCAATGTTATAATCTTCAATAACACAAGCAATATCATTATAGGGGATAGAAAAAAAAAAAAAGTCAATAGAATATTAGAATGTTCAATAAGTAAATTATGGTGTTGTTGAGTTGGATGCAAATGAAATATGTCCAAAAGGTTATTTCAAGTTGCAAGAAAATTGATTTCTTTAAATTGTAAGCATCTGGAGATCTACTCTCATTCGCACGTCTCCTAAAAGTTGACATCTTGGTTGGACTTAAGATATTTCGTTCAACTTTTTGGTAAGTAGCTCTTATTGAGACACTAGTAACTATCTCTAACACAATCAATAAGGTTTGAAGTTCATGTTTTGAAAATGAAAAGTAACAGAAGAGTGCTTAACCCCCTAAGCAGTCCATCTAGCTATATTTCTTGTTAGTCACAGCTCAAGTTATGTCTAATTAAATATTCTTACATCTTAGACTGAGTTTCATTGAAGACACATGGAAATTGAAGCTAATTTTAAATACCAAAAGTTGCATGGTCTATGTATTATTGTTGTATCAGACAACTGGATATTTGATACAAGAAAGTAACCACATACCCTGAGAGTTTCTAACTCTGGACCTTCCAGTGCATCAAAGTACCGATCAACAGGTAAGGGCCAATCAGGGCTCCTCGACTTGCTGCTACCATCTTGTGAAGTTTTTCTTGGTCCCTTTCGTCGTAGAAATGATAGTTTTTTGTCAAGTCTCCAAGACCATGTTTTGAAAGAGTCAAACCTCTTGTCCTTGAATGCTTTAGATTGGTTGTTTGCCTCTTGGGGTTCAAGGCCTTCTGGCATTGGTTGAGAGTAACCGTTTGATGGCTGTGGATGGTCAGAGGTAGCAGTACCTGATTGAGAGCAGGAAATGGTAATGCCATCTGCTTTGGTGTCCAGTGGTTGAAGTTGAATTTCTTCAGAGGAAAGTGGCATGCTGATAGAAATAGATGACATCCTTTGATGATTGATGACTACAGATTCATCATGCTGTCTTTCTGGTGAGGTTGCTTCACTTCCCTATTGCCAACATGGGAACATTTGATTTTACTAATCTCTTACTTATAATCATATAAGGTATATTGTAAATTACTTAAATGTTATAGGTACTCTAAATTCTACATACTATTAAAAAAATTTCTGACTTTGCACTGAAAAAGAGTCTTACTTTGGCAGATGGGCTTGGAAATTGAGAATTAGAAGTATCAAAACTAAAAAATTTCAAAATTTACCTTAAAATTCAATTTATAAAATTAAGGTAGTGTTTATTTTTTTATATATTTTTCTAATAAGATATTAGAACTAATCTAAATTTATTGGGACATATTAATTATTATATCCTAGCACAATTTATTGAAAATATATAATCAAATTTATTGGGACTTAATTAATACTTATCTGGATAATGGAGAAGTTCATTGTGCTAGGGTAGGAAACACAAGAATTAAAAGCAAAAGGAATACGAACCCTAACCTTTAGCCTTTCCTCTTATCTGCCAGGGGACTGATACTGATGCTAGAAAGCTTGAACAGCGTCCTTTTGTTAGTAGATAATAAAGAAGATAGAATTTGAATATGAACAAAATTAGAATTCGCAAGAGAAAATGAACCACGTGCTTAGAGAAATGAGGGTGGATGAAGATGTGGCTTGAAGCCATAAGATTAGAAAGATGATGATTATATAGGGTCTAAACCAGAAAGATTCTCAATTTTCATAATGATAACTACTATTTGATTGAAACTGATGCATCAGAGAAAGAAGAAAATCAAGCCTAAAATATTCTGACACGTAACTAGATATTAACTTTGAAATTTATTTTTATTTGTAAAGAGTATTATATTGAAAAATACTAGTACCGACAATGCAATAACCTAATATAGATGATGTTCAGCAAACAATACAAGTCTGCATAAAAGTGCACAACACGAAATAGAAATGTAAAACTAATAAACAGAGAATATATCAGATATCCATACACCAGGTTCCATTAACTTTGAAATTACGTAACATAATCAATAAGATATTTTTCTGGATAAACAACTGTAACAAGGTATATAAAAAGCTATAGTAATTGGCCTATAAATGAAAACAGTGGTGAGTTTCCCGAAGGATGAACCATGATAAAATTGTGAAAAGAGAAAGTCTAGCAGATATTCTATTACACTTTAATACATCTGTGTTTTTGGTAAAATTCATTTGAACTTTTAATTATTCTTGTTACTAATTATGGAGCAAAACTTAAGCTGTAGAGCTTAAAACGTAGATTTTTAATATCAATATTTGCATGTATATTTATGGATTAGATAAAATGATTATGATTTTAACTCATTTTTAAAATTGGTTTAATGAGATAAAATTTACATTTATTTTATATATATTAATTTAGTCTTATCTTTAATTAATATGAGATCTCTAACACATTCTTTTATATTAAAATGTTTCAATTCGAAAATAGATACCAATAATAATATAATAAAGAATGGCATATGATAACAATATGATAAAGAATGACATATGATATGATAAATTGAAAAAATAAAAAATCAATCTTATTTATTTATTAATGTATATTAATAATAAAATATAATATAATATTTCTATTTTGTCTAAACGCACTGTTTTCTCATTTTATCTTTTTAAATATGTATTTATTCTCCAATTATATTACAAATTGAAGGTATATTTCTGCTTTTAAAATTTTAAGAAATTGTTTAATCCTATGAATGATACTCTTTCTTATTCTGTAAAGTGGGTGGATTTTCTCTATCACACTTCCGTATCTTTATTTTTTCTTATGAGGTTCAGAATATTCTCATAACTAACAACAATTCTAAAAAAAATAATAACGAGATTGTAGGGAACCAATTATGCATACATTACTTTCTAATACATTCACTTTTTTTATCCATTTATGGATTTATGAGTAATATTGTCAGGAGAATAATAATTCTCATTTTATATTACCATATAATAAATAAAACTACTCATTTACATGTTTTTTAAAAAATATTATTAAATTAATATATATGTATATATATATATATATCATTTACTTATAAATAAAAAATAAAATTCAATATGTTTCTGGGTTGCTGATGAGTAAGAACTATCGAGAAAAATAAGTAAAAATCCTTTTAATGGCCATAAAGTTTTAACAACTAGATTTTCATGCAAATCACAAACAACATCTTGAATGAACAATATATTATAAAAATAAATTTATTTATTCATAAAATATTTTTTATGAATATTTTTTTATAAAAAAAAATTAATTATTATTTTATATAAATTTTTTTTAATAAAAATTTTTCATAAATTTATTTATAAAAAAAATTCGTTTGTAAAAAATTTTTTACAATGAAAAATTTTCTATAAAATTTTTTAAAAAAATAAATTTTTATTAATTTTTTATCTCTAAATTTATAAGGATGAGAAATTTGTTATATATTAATAGAAAAAATTATATTTTTAATTGATTTTAAGTATTATTTATAAAGTTTTATGAGAAATAAAAATAAAATAAAATAATAAATCATAAATTACTTTGAAGAAATATTCTCTCCCCAATCCAAAACAATGAAGAAGAAATTAAGCCTAAAGTTAAAGCAATGGAGATTTTATGAAGATGTTTCTGCACTGGGGTAACTTTTATTGTCTCTTTTGATATTAGAGAATATTTTTAAGATGCATGTACATAAGATAACATAAAAATAACATATGATTCTATCTATTAGATGTTGAAATAATGAATGTGTAGATTTTGTGGTAAGAGTTATCAGGAAGCATATGAAAAGATTGAGTTAGTTTGAAGTAAACACCAGCAGCCATAATCATATTCAGTCCTTCATCAGTGAACAAAGACATGCCTGCAATTATGTTGCAAAATTTGAGGGAGAGATTTCAGGTTTGAACTTGAGGATTTTTATCAATAACAGAAGACATGTTTAGCACGGAATTGAATCAGATGTTCCCAGCTCACATTCTGAGAACTAAATTGAAAACTATTCAAACTCAGAATATTAAAAGCATGATGAAGGATACTTTACGATTTGTTTTTTATTATATGGAATAAAAATATCTTTTAGTTTGAGATCGAATTTCCTTTAACAACCAATTTTTTTTTTTTCTAATGTATGTTTAGTTCAAACTTTGAAACTGTTGATTAAATTATATAGTTTTTTTTTTTTTTTGAATTAAGAGAAATCTTTCACAAACAAAGTAAAAACTATGAAGAAAACAGGTTAAGTAATGCATAAATACAGAAAATTTGTTGGTTACAGGGAAGAGCAAGGCCATATTAAGGAAGGTTTACAATCTAATCACCATGAAATGAAATAGTTAATCTACAATATCTACGATAAGGGTGAATTTGGAATAAATTTAAAAATTATACTATTTACTAGAATGGTTCATATTTTATGTTCTTTTTTATGTAAATTTTTACAAAAAATTTTAAGAAAATAATGTTTTTATACATTTTTATGTAAAATTTATAAAATCCTATACAAAATTTGTAAAAAATCTCACATGAAAAGTTTTAGTAATAGATGATAAAAAAAAATAGATATTTGGCTAACAGAAAAAAAAAATGTCTCAAATATATTCTAAATGAAATTACTATTCTTCACATAATTCGAAAACTCATAAATAAATATATTTTCAATTAGTTTCTCACCATTAATTGTGAGAAAGCCACGAAAAATAAAAGAGATCAGCACTGAATAATATTATATGCGTGAATTAAGGTGATGATAATTCTAAAAAAATCAAAGTCAATCACAACAACAAACAAATGAATAAATAATAGAAGACAAATACACCAATTCCCACACATTTTTATGGTGTTGGTTCAACATTTTAAAAGCAAGATAGATGTCAACCCATGCCAAGCACGGGTTTAATTTTTGAAAAAAATCATATAAAATTATTTAAAAATTTGAAACAAATTTTATTTTTTTTTAAAATAATAAGATAAAAAAATGTGATTATATTTTAAAAATTTACAATGGTATATTTATATTTTTATTTTAAAAATTATTTTAATTAAATTTACTTGTGAGATAAAATAATATTTTATTTTTCTTAAAACTCCATGTTTTCATCATAAAGTCCTAAAAAAAATGTAAAATGAGAGTTTATAGTTGTTTTTTAAATTAAATAATTGTATTTTTCAACAAATTATTAATAAATGGTTGATATATAGACTTTTGCTTTGTTGGAATGTTAAAATTAATTAAAAATAAATTATATATGTGTTTTTTTATTAATTTGTGAAACTTTTCTTAATGTGATCTAATCTTTTCATGAGCTTCAACTCATTAAATTCTCATATAAAAAGGTGGGAGATAAATTCTCATATAAAAAGGTGGGAGATAGGTTGACAAAATTATTGTTGCATTTTCATCTTCAAATTTGATATTAAAGTCTTAAAATTTCATCAAAATTGAATAAAGCTCATCAAGATAAGTCTTTAACAATGTGTCCTTCTTCATATGTAGTCCAAACAATATTCTCTTCAACAAGAACTTATTTTAAATGGATTTCATCATAAAAAAAAAATTCAACTTTAACCACAATGTTGCCAAGATCTTCTCCACAACTTTATTGACAACCTCATCAAAAAGAGAAAGAAGAATCATCAAATGTGTTTTTTCGTCCATCAACTCTAATGTCAGTCCACCTATGTGTGATGTTCCACTAGAAATAGGTCCCCACCCTTTATTCCTTGAACAAGACTCTCATCTTGATCCTTCCAAAGTCGAAAGTGCTATTCACATTGAACGTCTTGATCTTGGAAGTGACACAAATTCTATCTTGTAATCATATTTTGCTATCCACAAATAAGCAAAAGATCAAATTGGCACTCTGATACTAGTTTCTTATGGTAGCTAGAGCACTCTTAACATACTAAGGTGCATGAAAAATTAAAGAACAAACTACCAAGAGGAAAAGAACAATGAACACACGAAGTAAGATACAAAGAGAATAACAAAGTCTCTTTTAAAATGTCATGAATATAAATTTTGTATTCTTTTAAGTGTTTCCATGCACAACCTTATATTAGCGTAAAACTATTAGCACACTACCAACATTGTCTGATACACACTAGACGTTTTAACCAAACAAAAATCTACTAAATAGAAGCTACCAGTTCTATTAGTTCATGTAAGCTATTAGACTTCGTAAAAAACATTTTTTTAGAAACTATTTTAGTACACATAGAATTCTTACATAAACATAATTAATGGAAATAGTTGATAGATTGTAGAGTAAGTATTAGGAACAATATATGATGTGTTATGGAGATTTTAATAATATTAGGAATCATGTAGAGTGGCAAGGTAAGGGTAATACATCTCAAGATAAAGGAGAGGAAAGAGAACTTAATCATTTCATCTATAGGTTTTAATTGTTTAACATATCATTGGTGGGAAGAAAATTTACTTAGTGTAGGTCAAATAGTAAAATTATGAACAAGTTGGATAGAGTATTATTTTTATAAGAGTGGTTCGATGTTCGGTAGGAAGCATTCAATATATTTTCAATAGAAATATTTCAAACATTTTCTTATATTGTGAAATAATTTAAACATTAATTAGGACGTTAAATCGTTGAAACTTTTAGATTGTTGATTAGATGAGAAAAATTTTAATTAGATAGTTAGAGAAAGATAGAATAGAGAAATTATTAAAGGATAGGGAGCTTTTTGTTTTGAAAGAGAAATTCTAAAGTTTGGGATAAAAGCCAATACAAAAATCAACATAAGAAGCAGTTAGAGATTCAAAAAACTCTATGTGAGATTGAATTGAAAGAAGATGATAAGCATTTAGATGAAAATGCAACTCTTAAAAAGATAGATTTACAAGAACAATTTTGGTCAATGAGAATGACTTACGAATCCATTCTCAAACAAAGGCGAGAGCAAGTTGGATATCTAAGGTTATTCTAATTCTTAGTACTTTCACACTATAATTAAATGGAGAAAGAGGAAAAATGTAACTAGGGGAAATTATACCTTATGAGTATGGTTAAAAGATCTAATTAAAGTCAAGGATAACATCAAATCAGTTTTCCAACAAAGATTCCATGAAGATATAATGAATAGACCAATGTGGTGAAATTTGAGAAAATTATAACATAAGAAGAGGTTACACTAATTGCACAATTTGAGGAACAAGAAGTAAGACAAGTCATATGGAATTGTGGAAGGACAAAATGTCTTAGCCCAAATGGTATTGCATTCAAACTTTTGAAGAAATTATGGAATGTGTTGAAAAGGCACTTCATAATCTTTTTCATTGATTTTCATTATAATGGTATGATTTTAAGGAGATGTAATTCATCTTTCATATCACTAATCCCCAAGATTGATGACCCTTAAGGACTAAAAGATTTTAGGTTTATATCATTGGTAGATTATGTGTATAAAGTATTGGCAAAGAGATTGGCTAAAGTATTAATTATAATTATTGATTAAAGACAAACTATTTTTCTTTTAAGGAGACACATTTAGATAGTGTCTTAGTGGAAAATAAGGTTGTGGAAGGGGATAAAAGGATGAAGAAGTCATGTTTAATTTTTAAAGTGGACTTTGAGAAAGTTCCTATTAGTTGGAACTTCCTAAAGTGGACTTTGAGAAGGTTTATGACCATTTTAGTTGGAACTTTCTATTATACATGTTTCAAAGACTTGGTTTTAATTATATATGGATATAATGGACGAGATGTTTCTTAGAATCTTCAATTATATCTATTTTAATTAATAGTAGTCTGACAAGTGAGTTTACATCATCGAGAGGGATTTAACAAGATGATCATTTCACACCTCTCCTATTTATAGTGGTAACTAAAGGGTTTTCGAAAATGATGAGAATAGCATTGTTTGAAAAATAGTATGGCTCGTTTAAGGTAGGAAGGGATGATGTAGAAATCAGTTTGTTATAATATGTTAATGATATAATTTTTTTCAAACTCTGTTGATAAATAATGTTTTGGTGTTAAAGAGTATTATGACAGATTTTGAATTAGTATTAAGATTAAAAGTTAACTTCCTAAAAAATTCTTTTTGTGAGAATTACTATTAACAAAAAAGTTATACAAAAGTTTGTAGAAATCTTATATTATAAGATTTTGGATGTTCATTTTGTCTACTTAGGGATCTTAGTTGATTTTAACTTGAAACAAAGTACTTGGTAGCCAAAATTTCTAAAAAGTTGTCAACTTGGAAGTTCAAACATTTGTCACTAATTGGTAGAATTAGCTTGTTGAATTATGTTATTTAAGCTTTATCATTATTTTTTTGGTTTTTTAAAGATGTTAAGGGGGTCATTAAAAAGGTGATGCTATCCAATCTAGGTTCCTTTAGGGTGCATATGTAGACAAAAAAAAATAGCATGAAATGGAATATGATATGCTATCTCAAGAATAATGTGAATTAGGAGTGAAAGATCTTAAGTTCTTCAATAAAGTTTTACTTGAGAAGTGGAAGTAGAACTTTTTCAATCAAAATGATAGATTATGGAGTCTTGTACTACTATCAAAATAAGGTAGTTAAAGATTTTTAAGACTAAATTAGCTTAATAAATATACATCTATATGATGAAAAGATTTGAAGTTTGTATGTAAAATGGGAGATTTATATTTTTTATTTGACACATCCTTATCCTAGAAGATTGGAAACAAAGACAATACATGCCTTTTTGCCATAAAATTGGATTAGGAAGGGGACTTTAGCAAACTTAATACATACTAAAGACATTCTTAAATTCTTGTTAGCAATAAGAAAAAGTAGTTAGTATAGGTAGGTAATGTGTAGGAGTGAAATCTAAAATGGTAGAAACCTTGGTTTGAATTGGAGTATGCATAGGTGGTATGTTGAATACAATTTTGCAATCTTATAAATTGTTCAAACAAAGAAAGGGGCTTTTGTACGGAAAAAGGATATTTTTATTCAAAAATTACTTAAAAGGGTTAAGTTGACCCATTTTTATTTTTTTGGGTCAAGTCGTGTTTTCAAAGTACGACTTCATTCGATAGAAGTCGTGTTTCATAACACGACTTTACATTTTTTAATTTTTTTTTCTGAAAATACCTGAAATCGTGCTATCAAGCACAACTTCACTTTTTTTTAAAATAATTAAAGAAATCGTGTTATCAAACATGACTTCACCCTTTTTTTTATTATTTAATAATTAAATAAGTTTTGCTATCAACACAACTTCACCATTTTAAAAATAATTGAAAAAGTCGTACTATTAAGCACGGTTTTACTTTTTTTTTTTAAATAAAAAAATTGTACTATTAACACGACTTCACCTTTTTAAAAAAAAATCATTGAAATTGAAGTTGTGGTTATTTTTTTTTTAAATTTATTTTAAATTATTAAAGATAAGTTTTAGGATTTGTGTAAAGAATAAAATTAATGATTAATGTATTTAATTGTTGTTTGTAAAAATTGTTATGATTATATAAAATATTCACGTTGAATTCATTTTGTATTATTTCATTTTCAATTAATTTATTTATCTTTAATCTCATCATTTTCAATTTTTTTCAATGATGAATTAAATAGATTAATCATAACTAAAAATGATGAATTAACAAAATTCAAATCCTAACTAAATAAATACAAAAATAGAGGTAAATTTAAAAAAAAAATTACAAAGTGAAGTCGTGCTTGATAACATAACTTCTTTATTAAAAAAAAAAAGTGAAATCGTACTTGATAGCACGACTTCTTCAATTTTTTTTTTAAAAGGTGAAGTCGTGCTTGATAACACGACTTCTTTAATTATTTAAAAAAAAAAAGTGAAGTCGTACTTGATAGCACGACTTCAGTGTATTTTCGAAAAAAAAAATTAAAAACTGCAAAATCGTGTTATGAAGCATGAGTCCTACAAAATGAAGTCGTACTTTGAAAGTACGACTTGACCCAAAAAAATAAAAATGGGTCAACTTAACCCTTTTAGATAATTTTTAAATAAAAATGCTCCTTTTACGTACAAAAGCCAAGAAAAGAAAGGGTCAAGAGATTGACAAATACTCAGTTTCCTTAACATATATGGTTCTTCATACACTGAAAAGAGATTCACAAAAGAATGATTTATTTATATATTTGTGATCTATTAAAATAGTTCAAAAATAATTTTCCTAACTTAATAATGTCTCAAATTATCTATAAGCGTATGTTTAGATTCGGGTGTGTACTATATAGGAGCGAAGAAGTGAAATGATTTTGCGAAAATCCAAAAAAATAACTCGCGAATCGAGATAAAATTATCACCTCAGCTTTTCTTTTCCAATAAACAAAGATTTGCAAAAAAAGACAATATATATCTACATATTTGATTTATATTTTATTTTATTAAATTAAATAATTAAAAATATATTAAATAATAAATAAAATTAATTATAAAATATTTAATAATAATAATAAATAATATAAAAATTTAATAATAATAAATAAAATTAATTATAATAATATTAAAATTATATATTATTTTTATTTTTATTTTAATAATAATAAATATTAAAATAATAAAAAAATATAAAATAATATTTAACTTTCTATTTATTTTCACTCTCTTTTCCTTAATCCAAACTACTTTTATTTTTCTTTTCTTTCTCTTTATTTTTTTTTTTTTTTTTTTACTTTGTTAAATCCATTCTCTAATTCAAACCTACCATAAAAAATAACTTAAAAGAAAAAAAAAAAAGAATTCAACTTAATAATAACTTTCTATCAAGAATCTACACAGCATCTTCTATTTATATACATAAGATTTGTTAATATTTGGAATCAATGTTATAAATTAGTTAAAGTAAATAGTATTTACCGTTATATTTACAATTTCACTACAAATAGGATATGTTAAATCTAGTAAGTAATTGAATGGTAGGTAATTTGGTGTGCTGTCTTATGGGAGTTGTAGAAATACAAAAACTCTTCCATTTTTAGAGATGATATTATTTATATCGATAGTTTTATATTAGAAGTCTTGGTCTTTGATTGAGATTCAAAATTAATTCCTTTATATATTCCTACTTTAATAGATTTTATATAACATGTTATATTGTTGTTTTTTTTGTGTGGTTTGGATTAATTTATATGAACTAGATGGATAATAAAACTACATACATCTTTGGTGAGAAAATGAAGATTTAGATTTGTATTTTCTTTCCTTTGTATTTGGTTTCGGTTACAATAATAATATTGGCTTATTGAAAAGAAAAAAGATTGTGCTGGTCGAATATGCAAAGATCATCCTCTTCCTCTGTTCCTTTGTCTCAATAATACTCATTGTTTACTCATACAGTAAAACAAATCTCTCATTTTACAAAATATAAACTTGGGAACTGTTGTACGATAAAATGCTCTTACTACACAAACCTTCATATTCAACTATACATGGTCACTGGAACAGTCAAAACTCTTGCTTCTGATCCTCACATGTTTGACTAATGAAGACTATAAATGCAAGCAACTCATAATATAATCTTCTTTGTCTTTTGAAGGACACATTACTATAGTAACAAAAAATCCTCAGACAGATGGTGACTGCTCTGTGCCATTTGGTGTTGGGGTAGGAGATTCTAAATCAATTGTATCCGGGTTCACAAACTTCAAGTAATTTTCGATCTCTTTGGACTCTTCGCTTTTGTATCTGAGACCTAGCCACTTCCTTTGTGGCCTTCTCTTTCTGTTACTGATGGCAATGGCAAGGTCATTGGGAAAGAGGTCTTTGAACACAAAGGCATGCAATATAGTTGATACAAACAGTGCTGCTACTGTGAGTGTGGAGATGACACTCAGTATGACACACAGTGTCCTTGTAACCCCATTTGTGACCTGGTTTGAGTATCTTATGGTTGCAATTGCTGCACCAGTCATGGGAAAAGTATATGCCCACCATGCAAGCGAGAATCTGCAGAATAGTAACATCCAAAAAAAATTGTCAGAAACTTCAATAGTCTAATTTTATAATGTTCTAACATATAAGAGAAACAGGATATGAAACATACGTAAATCCTCTGAAAAAATTGATCCTGACAGCCTGCAAAAGCATATGAAACTAATAAGTACTAGGTAATTTTGGTATCAGAAAACTATTAAGTGTTGCATATGAAAATTATATGATGCCCTGTTTCAGAATACATATGAAAGCTATATAACATTGAGTATGCATATTGCAAAGGACTACATACATTGAGTTTTCTTTAAATTTGAGCAAATTATTAAGAAAATATTTTATGCATGTAGAGTTTTTATACTATCATCTAATCACTGTTACTTATAATAAGTTTGTCTAAACAAGTTTTTCTTATATAGTATCTTAAAACTTATGTCAACAATCATTCTGATCGATAAATAACATAAATCTTTTTTACAATGACAGTACATAAAAATGAAACTCTTTAGAAATTTATCTTACTTCCCTTATTTATATACTATATATATGTTGCATTTTCTTTAAAAAAATTAGGCGTTCATCACCTTTTTTATTAGTCACAGTACACCCAGTAACTTTGAAATTACTCAGTATATAATAATTTCTATTTGAGATGTAGAAGGGTGAAAAAGAAAAAGACTTACGAGTGAGAAATAAAGGAAGAGAGCAATGAAATAGGCAATCCTTGATCCATAATCAAAAGAACCCTGAATGTTGGCCCATGCCATGGAAGCAACACTAGGTGCTGCAACAAACAGAAAGAACACAGGATGGAGCTCTTTTGGGAGGGTCTCATTTGTTGGAAGTCTCTGATAGAGAGTTACAAACATGACTATGTAGTGGGCCAGCCCAATAGCAAAAAAGAAAATAGGCCCTTCTTTAAGGCCCATAGAAGCCCCAAGTAAGGCCCCTACAAAGTTTCCAACAATTGATAAATGGTTTGAAGGATTGGCCACCTTTGAGAGCCTCCTTTGGCCCCCAGACATCCACTGTCCATAGATCTTAAGTTCAAGACAGAATATTGGTATCATCAGAATGTACCAAAGGGCTTGGTGCAAGTCTTTGGTCACTGATGGGGGAACCCCAATAGCCAAGAACAAGAGAGCTATCCATGGTGCAAAGAAGAAGTTAACACGGATTGGATGGTAGTACTCACGACGAACTGCTTCATAGTAGAAAATGATTTTGAGAATATAGACGCTGAAAACTATGGCAACAACAGCAATGGATATGATCCATAAGATTAAGTTGATTTTGAGGCTTATGTGAAGAAATTGAGTGGAAGGAGCTGTGGCAAGTGCTTTCCAAAGAATTGCTTGGCTGCTAACTCCAAGGCAAACACCAAAGGATGAAATAGGAAACCGAAGAAGAAATGGCCATTGACTGTCCTGAGGAAGCACTGTCTCTTCTGAAGCCTGTTCGTTGGAGTAGGAAAACAAAATATGTTATAATCTTCAATAACAAATTAGCAAAAGCAACCATACAAGGAAACTATGGAGAAAAGGAAGAAAAACTCAATAGAATAAGAAATAAAGTATTGTTTTGTTGGTGCAAATGAAATATGTCTGACAAAACGATGCTGGTTCAAATTGCAAGAAATTTGATTTCTTTAAATTGATAAGCACATGGAGAAGGCTCCCTTAAAAGCTAGTTGTTTAGGAGGATAATAAAGTCACTCAAGTACTTTATGGAGCATCTCAAACCATTCAACATGAGACTTAGACACCCCATAATTACATGGTCTATGTTATGGATTATATTTAAGTTATATCACACAACTAGATATGAATTGATAGAAGAAAGTAATCACATACCCTGAGAGTTTCTAATTCTGGACCTTCCAATGCATCGAAATATCGATCGACAGGTAAAGGCCTCTCAGTGCTCCTGGGATTGTTGTTACCATCTTGTGCAGGTATCCTAGTTGACTTTCCTCGTAGAATTGTTAATTGTCTCTCAAGCGTTCCAGACCACGTTTTAAAAGAGTCAAACCTCTTGTCCTTGAACGCTTTGATGCCAGGATGGTTGTTTACCTTGCCTGCATTAGCTACCTCTTGGGGCACATGGCCTTTTGGCATTGGTTGAGAGTAACATTTTGATGGCTGGGGAGGGTTAGAGGTAGCATTTCCTACTGGAAAAGATAAAATGGGAATACCATCTGTTTTGGTGGCCAGTGTTTGAACCTCAACTACTTCAGAAGAAAGTGGCATGCTCATAGAATACTTCTTTTGATGATTGATGATGACTTGAGGTTCATCATGTTGTCTTCCTTGTGATATTGCTTCATTACCCTATTGCAAACATGGAAACACTTAGATTTTACTAATCTCTCAAATTATAAACATAATTAAGGTATATTGCAAGTTACCTAAAACACAGGCATTCTAAATCCTGCATGCCATAAAAGAAACTCAATTGGGTTAATAATATTCAATTTTGCAGGTGAAGTACTAAAAAGAAGTCTTACTTGGGCGTTTGGGCTGGGAAACTGAGAGTCAGAAGTATCAAAACCAGCAACTTCACTTGATGATATATACTTAATAAGCGGTGGAACTTCTGGAGAGCCTTGTTCTACAATTTCAATGTTCACGTTGTTTTCCATACTAGACCTGAGAAAGATATTCATGAAAAGTTACATCAGATAAGTTCAATAAAATTACATAAAGCTTTGCCACCAATTAAGAGGATCTCATTGGTGAGCATAGAACCAAATCCAGATCCAAATATGATAATGAGAAAAATTAATAGATGGGTTGAGAAAGAATTATAAATCGGCTATCACTTATATCATGCGCTGATTATAGAGACAAAGACAATCTTCTACATTCAATAGGATGATCACATTCATCCACTTTTTTCACAGATTACATATTGTTTACATAGAAACTATGTTCCTGCAAGGAACAGAAAATTCAAAGGGCACATCTAAATATGCATGCAGTCAAAATCAGTGAATACGCATATCTTTTTTCTAATTTGGAAGCCTTCCCTCTTCTGAATGGTTCTTGTCCGCGAAATTAACGAAACAGGGAAAAGTCCTTTTTCCCTCCCCACTAAAAATAGACAAAACAAAGTGAGTGATTGAGGATCAATAAGCATTATTGGATTATAACTGCAGAGATGTCACACATCAGTCCCTTCAATCTTCTCCAAAACACTGTTATCATTAATCTTGTTTGTATGAAGCCATAAATGCAGCACCCCCACCCCCCAGCTATTAAATTCATCCCTATTGGCCATGGATCCATATCCCATATAATGGTGCCATTATTGGATAATGGTGACATGAAAATCAGATCAGTCTTTGTAGAAAAGAAATAAAAGGATAAAGCAACCTCAAACACATGGAAGACTTGAAGGTTGGATTAGTGAAACTACTATATTCACATAATACATAGCTGGATAATGGAGAAGTTCATTGTGCAAAAGAAAAATGAATAAGAATCATAGCCTTTACCTTTTCTCTTCTCTGCCTCAGGACTAGTTTGTAGAAAGCTTGGACAAAGTTCTAGTGAGTTGATGATCAAAAGATAGATTTTGAATATGATCAGAATTGAAATTCACCAGAGAAAATGCACCATATGCTTAAAAAATGACGATGGAAAAAGATGTTGATTGAAGTCATAGAATTAGAAAGATGATTATATATGGTTCAAGGTCATGGTAGGCCAAGTGTACTTTTGCATCCGTAACCTTGAAAGGTCTTCATTTTTTATAATCACATCTACTTATTTGTTTGAAAAAGACGCGTCCGAGGAAGCGGACAAAACAGCATAAAATGTTGTAGGACAGGTTAGAAGATACTATTTGAAATTGCCACCTTTTTTTGTGGATGAAGTGATGAACAACTGTGTTTGACAAGATATATAAAAAACTATTGAGTAGGTACGTAGTTGGCCTACAATTGAATACAATGGTGCGTTCCGGGAAGATGAATAATGATGAAATGGTGCAGAAAGATTGTACCACACATTGTAATACATCTGTGTTTCTGGGTTAAATTTATATGAACTTTAGAAAATTATAGTTGTTACTCATAAATATGGAATTATACACCATTTCATGCGTTTTCAATAAATTTTAATTAGATTTTACAATAAAGATTGTGTCTAAAATAGTATGTTAACCACCATGGTAAATGATACAAAGTCATTAGTGGTAATCTAACTAATTTAGTCGTGAATTAGAAGAAAAAAAAAAAGTCATCAAACTTTCTGGGTGTTGATCTGGCACATCTATTAAGGTTAATTGTGCCAAACTAATGTGAAATTTAGTTTCAAAAAAGCCCTTAAAGGACTGAAACAAAACAAAAATTGCACTAAGTAAAATAGTAAATTGAAACAATCTATATATATATATATAAATAATGAGGATCCAAGATCATCTTTTACCTACTTGTAAGGACCACAATATTTTGACACTGATTTTTCTGTAAACCAAACAAATTCAAGAAAGGAAATATTAGAATATGTTGCTAAGGAACAGCTTTTACTACCTCTTATGATTATAGAGGTTAGTTTTAAATAGGGTATCAAAACAACTTACCCAATTCAGCATCCAGAATTATTTTGATAAGTTTAAAAAATTAAAAAAATTATTTTTATATTAAACAATTTGATATTATAGAAAGTGATTTACACTACTTCCCCTCATGTCGATGTCAATGAGGTTTTCTTTCGTTAACCATCAGGATTTCTCAAATCATATAAAATGGATCACAATCGATGGCTCAATTTAAGCTCAACAATCTGTCAATTAAAGTTCAGTATATTAACAAGTAGCTGAATCTAGGCCTAACAATCTTGTTAATCAGATTCTGATATCATGTAGAAAGTAATTATCGGTGTCTAACTCATCCCAAAACCAGTTTAAGAAATGAAATTTACAGTTCATTTATATATTATAATTCAGCCTATTTTTTTAAGTTAATGCGGGATTTTTTCAAAAGATATATAAATTTATTTTTAACACTTATATTGTTTGCATTCAAGATGCTTGTATACACAAGAATGATAAAGAGTTAAAAAAAATAGAAATACTTATATACCAACACATAACATGCCAAGTATTTGATGTTTAAGTAATGAAAGTGTAGATTTTATGTTGGCAAAGTCAGCAGCAGAAACCAAAGTCAAAGGATTAGCACGGTTTCGAATTTCACATGGTGATGGTCTTTATCAGTACAGCACAGACATGGTTGCAATTGTTCATAAATTTTAAATGGAGAGGTTTTAGGTTTCAAACTCAGCAATTTTATCTCAAAGAGAAGACATGTTTAGCACGGAATTGTAGATGTCACCAACTCATATTTTAACAACTAAATTCAAAACTACTCAGGTTCATAACATTACAAAAGAAAATAATTAAAAATCAAGAATACTTCAGCACAAAATCAGATTAATTTATATGCGTGGATTAAGGTGATGTTAACTTCTAAGAAATATCTCTATAAAAAAAATTGAAAAAATCACAGTCAATGACCTGAAGAAAATGAAGGAATAAATTATACAAAGCATATAGAATGAGTTTATTTGTGTTTTTTTTTTTAAAATAATCATGTATTCAAGTAAGTAAACCTTTTTTTACATATGTTTGTTTAATATGATTATTTTAAAAATAAATAGTTTTTTATTTATTTAATGTATATTTTTAAATAAGTGGTTATTTTAAAAATTATTTATTTCAAAATCACTTATTTTAAATATTTAAATAGTTTGCTATAGTAACTAATTATAATCACTTAATTTTCATTATAGTTCTGTGAATATTGAATAAATGCAAAGTAAAAAAAAAAAAAAAAAACAAATTGAATAACGGATAAATTCATAAATTAGTCTTCTTTTGTTCGTTTTAAAATTAGGTGAAAGGGAGAGACATTTTACTGAATAATTTTATATGGAGGAATATTTTTATAAACACTATTAGAAAAAAAAAACAGAAAATGAAATAAATTTTAGATGAACTAATTTATAAAAATTATTTTGTATAAATTTTTAATTTATAAAAAAAATCATTTTATTATTAATTCAGTAAGCAGTTTCATTCAAACAAACTTCGAAACTCCGTTGATCTCTCATTATTTACAATCACTTCAATTTATGGTTAAATTTTAATAATATGTATAATAATATTTTTTTTCTTTTTTTATGTAAAAAAAGTATATATTTTATATACATCTTACATGTACTTAATTCAAAATTAATAAAATCAGATATATCACTTATTTTCTATAATACCTAGGTTTCAAAAATAAATTGTAAATTTCTTATCTATCATTTTCACAAATTTGTCTCCGTTTTCTTCATTGTCTCTTGTCTTGTTCAGTTCGTCACTACTTTTTCATGCTGATTGGTTTAGTCATCGTCTTATATTACTCTTAAGTTTTTTATATATATATAAATATTTTAAGAGAAAAAGAAAAAATTGGATTTGTATATTTCTGTTTATATTATGATGGACAAAAAATCAAACTAAAATTATTGGTGGAGGTCAATTTCCGACAGCCAAGGAATATAATAGACTTCGCATGATTGTAACACTCTTGGTCGGAAGGATACATAATTTATATTTCTTAATTAATGTATTGGATTTGAGACAAATAGAAAAAAAAATATAATTAAAACAGAAGATTCTATTAAAAATTATTAATTAAAATTTTTGACCAAATTTAATCATTAATAAAAATTAATAAATATTTTCTATTTATATAGTAGGAAATAATATAATAAATTCAAAAATAATATATTTTATATCTATAACTAAATAATATTAATTTAAGTATTACAGAGATATCATAAGTAAAGGTAGAAACATAGTATATATATAATGTAATTAATTTAAAATTATTACTTTAACACTATAAATTTTTACAAATTATAATATAAATGAAACATAAAAATTAACATTAGTACTAAAATTTTTTTAGCATAAATTAAAGATATTATTTTTTTTTTCATTGTAACATGATTTTTAATATTAAAAATCATAAATTAGAATAAATTGATATAAACAAAAATTAATAATAATAATAATATATATCATTCATAATTTTATCATTATAATAATTTATTTAAACATATATAAATAATTATGTTTATATTTATATATTTATATTTATTACTTATCATATTTATTCATTCACATAATTCACATATTAATTAACATCTTTTATTTCAAGAAAATTTTTAAGATTTTTTACTAAATTTTATAATAATCTAATCATAAAATAATCTAAATGATTACTAAAAATTAAATAAAAAATTAACATAATTCTAATAAGAATTCTAAATTTTTAATTTAAGTTTTTATTTTAAGAATCTTAAAATTAAAAATTTAAAAATTTATTCAATTAAAAATTTAAATCAATATAAAGTATTTCCCTTATCAATATCTACCTCATAATATTTTCAGATGTTCAAATTGATGATGAAGATGAAAATTAGACAAACGAGGGAAATTAGAAAAAAAAATTATTTATATTTTTTCCATTTAAACTATTAGACCTAAAATCTATCTAAAAATTTTCCATCAATCAAATTCATTAAAAAAATTAAATAAATGTTTGATACTTTTAAAATGTATTAAAATTTGTATTTCTAAAAAAAATCAGTATTTTTTATTTTAATATTTAATAAATATGCTAATTATACATCAATTCTACATATAAAAGAAAACTCAGTAAAAAAAATAAAATAAAATGAAAACATTGATAATGAGTGGTGTAAATTATGGCAGGAAAGGTGGAGAGAAAGGTAGAATGAAGTTCCATAAAATAAAATAATAATGAGATGTGATGTGACATTAAAACTTGAGTTGTAATTTGTGACACGCCTCTCTATCTATCTATCTGTAATGAAGTGTGTATGAGTTGGAGTGCTACCCAACAAATCTCTCTATCTAAATTTCTGGCATGCCATCTTCATCAACAATTTTTTCTCTCCAGAATCTTCATCCAACATGCTAAGTAGTTCCAGTTGTTCTAAAACAAAATTATTTTATAAAAAGATTAACAGTACATCTCTAATAAAATAAGGAATCTTTCACTGAATATCATTTTAAATATTTAATTGTATTTCATATTTTTTATTTAAATTTAATAATAGTACATATTAATATTTATTAATATTAATTAATTAATTTTTTTGGTAAAAAAATATAACTAATTAATTGATGATAACACAACACAATATTTTAATTCCAAAATAATATCAAACACATAATATTATAACCCAGTCTTTTATATTTTTATCAATATAAATTTATTAAAATTAAATGTTTTTAAAAATATTAATTTTTTTGAAATAGTTAATCGAATCATCAATAATATATAATCATCTTTAATTTGAACATTATTAAGTTGTTAGTTAAATTTATTTTTTCTTTTCTTATATAATTTTATTTTCAGTGCTTTATTTTATTTATAAATAAGAGTTTCTTGAAAAACTATTTAATAAAACAACTTTTAATATTTTTTAAATAATTCTATGAAAATTCAAATTATTCTAATGAAAAATTACTTTAATAAATTTATATTTTATTCAAGTATTTCAGATGTTATTAATTTTTAGTAAAAAAAAAAAAAATTTTTTTCATTAATCAAAAAGTACTAATCATGATATAACTAAAAGGCACATTAATTAAAGTTAATATTTTAAAAAGTTTACCAAATAAAGTAGAAATAGTTATATTTTTTATATTTGAGAATAAAAATTTGTATCTTTGTAATTTATAAATAATAATTGAGATAGTGTCAAATTACTCTATTAAGTTTATCCTAAAAAGAGAAAAAAGATCTTCATAAATTAAAATTATATATAAGTGAATTTTTAGATAATCTCTCGTATAAGTTTTAAAAAATTTAATTTATAAGTTATTAATAAACTAATTTTAACTTATATTATTCTATCATATTAAAAATTACCGAAAAATAATATATTATTTAATATGTATTTTTTAAATATTATATTGTATAAATTTTAAACAAATTTTTATTCTTTTATATGTGTTTTTTTAATTAGTAACTTAATTAATCCAATCCCATCTAATTCAATAAAGGGTGATTCAATTAATCTAATTCAATATAATTTAATCTTGGAGGTAAAAAAAAGAAACAATATCTAACCCAATCTAAGATTTTTTTTATCGAGTTTTTGTCTAAACCAATTTATATAAATTCTTACTCAGATTGACCTATTTTAATTTGACTTAGTTTAGTTTATATAATTTTGATTTAGTTAACTTGACTCAATTTAACTCATCTCAACCTAACTTAACCCAACCCTAAACGTAGATCAACCTGACTTGATTAAGATAAGTTTGACATAACTCAATCAAACCTAAATTGACTAGCTCAACTCAACCCAACTTAACCTGAGTAAGTTTGTCCCGACTTAAATAAGCTTGACATGGTTCGATTTAACCCAATTTCCTATATACTAACCTAATTTGGATAAGTCTAGTCTTACTTGATTAAACCTAATTTGACCTAAATTAGTTCGACCAAACATAGCCTAACCTAACTCACCATAAATAGCCTAATTTAGTTTAACTTGCATCAACCTATCTTGGCTTAACTCAATCTAACTCGACTTTGATAAATTTGATCTACCTTGACCAAGTTTGAGTTGACTTGACTCAATATGATTCAATCATAACTTGACTCGACCCACTTTATCATAATCCGTGTTGACTTAACTTAACTCATGTAAACAAAAATCAAATATTGTAAGATAGGTTAAGTTGACAAGTTTAAAAATAATAATTAAAATATTTTATCCAAATAAAAAAATTTAATAAATTTAAATTATCATATTCAAACAAAATATGTGAAAAATTAAATAATTTGATATATAAAAATATTTAAATTTAATGTGTTTGAATTTTCAAAATTACCTCTTCAAAACCTAACGTTAGATTTTAAATAAAAATATAAATTTAATCTTCTAAACAAAAATCAATACAATAATAATAAATTTAAGTAAACATAACATCTATCAACTTAATTTAGTTAAATATATATTTATATAAGAAAAGAAATAAAATTATTATAGGTTAATTTATTTTTAAAAATAATTCATAAAAATATTAGCTGCACATTTTTCTTGAAAGATTTTTTATTATTAAATTTCTTCACATTTTAAATACAATTTTTTTTTTATCTTGAAAAATTTTATTATTAACTTTCTTTTCATTTTAATTGGTTGTGTTTATTCTTATTAGAAAACTTATTTCTCAATTCATCTCATAACATAAATAATTTCTTAATCAAACCATTAAATTAATTTTCATTAAATTGTGAAAATTATAAAAAGAAGTACATGTGTTGGAAGTGATATTAAATATTTATAATAACATAAAAAATGATTGTATTTGGATGAGGATTAGAAGATAAAATATATGACCAAGCCAATTATGGTTTGACAAAGATTGTGTTGATGATGCTTCTAGGCTAAACTGAGGATGTCTTGGTCAAAACTGAGCCAAGAGCTCTCCAACCTACCAGATAGTTAGTAAATCAATAAAAAATGTCTTAAATGGAATGAACAAAAGATTATCTATGATTAGCCTTATGAAAAATATAATAAATGTTGAATAATTATACACAAAATGGATCACTTTAGCTAATTATATCGTCTATATCTCTACGTTGTTCTAGATTTTTATAAGGGTTAAATATGTTTTTCTTCTCTTTATTTATCTCAAAAATTATTTTTATACTTTTTAAGAGATCAATGCAGTCTTCTGATTTCAAAAATATATAATTTTAGTTCTTTTATGCCAAATTCAATATTTAATGATGATTTTTTATTTTGAAAAATATGATAAAAGGATTAAATATAATTTTAATCATTTTTTATATTTATACATTATTTAGTAACATTTATTTTCTGTTATAAATTTAATAAAATATTAAAATTATATATTTTTAAAAATTAGAAGATTGAATTGATTTTCAAAAATATAAAGATAAAAACAATTTTCAAAACAAATATATTAAAAAAAAACAGATTTAACTCATTTTTTATTAAAAGATAAAATTATAAAACAGGTAACAACTCAATAACATAAAAAAAAATCTCTTATTAATATTCTCTCTTTATTTTTTTTATTTTTTTAAATGAATTAATTTACAAAAAAAAATGAATAATATTTATACAGAAATGTGATTAGAGACTTATTCTAATATATTCAAAAGTCTTTTATCGTTTCAAAATTGAGTTTAGTGATAATTTATATATATTATCTTTCCTTAATCAACTGTAATATTAAGACAAATTATAAAAGAAACATAAATTTTTAAAGTAAAAATTATCTTAAATACACTTATTAAATCTAATGAAAATTTGAGTACAAACCATTTTAGCCTTTATAAAAAATAATTTATATATTTTTTCCTTAATCCATTGATATAGATTTTAATAATATCAAAGTCGAAAGAAAAAATAGATGAAATGTGATTATTGAACTTAATGATCATATCATAATAAACTTTAAGTCAAAGCATTATCTATTTTTTAAATAATTTTTAAAAATAGTTATTTTAAGTTTAACCAACTTATCTAATTCTTTCTGCATTAATGTCATAAATTATTTTTTATTTTTTTCCAATTATTCCCACATCCTACTGAGTTCAAATCTCTCCGTTGTTCGAGTACAATTACCGTACTATTTATTAAGGGGGTGTAGGTGTAAGCCAAGCCCATAGGGTGTATTATGGGCCAATGTGAATTAAGAGTTCGAGTGGGTGTATGTGTATATTATGGGCCAAGCCCACAGAATGAGGCCCAAACGATATTTGATTGAATGTGTCAAGATTTTACCTTTCTATATAGCAAGAACTCCACCACGAGAAGTTCTGTGTGGATAAGGTGGGAGAAAAGAGAAATGAGTTAAGTTTTCCTTTATTTGTCTTTATCTTCATGCCCTAAAAAAATTTTCATATTTCTATATATATGAACATGTAATTTTGGTCTTTTATTTTAAAATAGAGACATTTGGTATGCTATTTTAAAAATGGGTAATTTTGTTTATTCTTCAATTTTTTCTATATTTATTTCTTATATTTTAATTAACTAAATTATTTTTTTTATAATACCTTAAATAAAGATAGTAGGTTAGGTACCTAAAACCCTAACAACTTTTAGGTTGCCATGACAATTACAGGTAGACACTGCAATTTAAAACCAGGGTGTGTGCCTAAAAGAATGTGAACCATCACACATGTTTTTCCATTTTTTGGTTAATTGAAAGTTAAGTATTGGTTAGTTTAGAGGGTTACATGACTAGGACTATGAGTCATCTTTGTGATGTTACAGTCCATAGATCCTAATTCTCTGTGACAAGGAAGGCACATACATAGATTCAACATTTGCAACTGAAATGTGGTATTTTGAGAGAAAAGAAAGATTCAGCATCATGAATTAAGCCAACCCTAGTCAGCATACCCTTTTCACTGTTTGTGGAACTTTTCTCACAACTGTCACACTGCATAATTAGACTATTCTTACATATGAAGGATGTGATATATTTAGTTACATACTTTTTTCTAGCTTTTCTTCTCAAGATGATTATTAATATTAAGTTCTTTAACATAGTTTTTAAAAAGAACCCTCTATCATTGGTTTAACTTTATTGAAAACAATACAATTATAACTCTACTCATTAAATAACAAAAAGTGAGACCCACAAAATTTATAATATTTAATAAATATTAAAAATTTCACATCATTAAAAAATAAGGTTAAATTAGAGTATATTAGTGGGTACAAATCTCATTTCATCAAATTGATTTTATGAGGATAAATTAAGTTTAAAGTCCACTTTTAATATGATATTAGAGTTTATCCTAACAAAATTATTAGGTCTATCAAGCTATCCATTATTGGACTGTTATTGGATCATCCATAAATTTTTAATTCCACATTGGAGTTTAGGGAGTCTTGACATGAGGAGGGTGTTGGAGATTTCACATCTTCTAGATATAAGACCAAATTACTATAAATTTCTAATACCACGTTCGAGTTTAAGAAATCACGACATGAGGAAAATGTGTTGGAGATCTCACATCATTTAAAAATAAGGTCAAATTATGATATATTAATAGATACAAACATCATCTCATCAAACCGATTTTATGAAAACGTGTTAAACTTAAAATTTACTTCTAATAATAAATTTTATTCTAAAACATATATATAATGAATATATTTAACATATATTGTTATAAATTATGTTTGAACAATATGCTTTTGAATTTGACACCGACATAAAATTGATGAAAATTGAAGGTAAAGGACATTGGGTATGTGGCCAAAAAAGGACTTAAAAAGTTAGAAAACAAAAGAGCTTGAATATCAATAATTAATTAACTTTGTGGGATGTGGTTGTTTACTTCCATTCAAAGGTAGTTTTCTTCAGGTTTGGGCGGTTTGTCCTTGTGTATTCATTCCAAAACAAAAACTTTTGGGGGACACTTAATGTGAGAGGAAAACAAACTTGTGTTTTCGCAGGTTAGGTTTTATAATTACTTCAAACTATAGAAGATGCTTGCATTTACAAAATAGTCTTCATCATTCTCCAAATAATCTTATTAAACTTTTCCCACATCATCTTAGTTTTTAATCCAGAATTAGAAGAAAACAAGAAAATATCAGAATCTACACAAGACTTATGAAAACGATTTGTATATACATAATCTTAATCTCGACCAACAAAGTCATGCATGTTAAATACACAAAGACAAGGCATTACCATTAATCATATCTTATTAAATAGAACATTGAAGATCACAAGTACAGTCATCAGAAAAGTAGAACACATATTAAATGTTACTTAGTCTTAATCAAAACCAGCATTAAATTTAGGGTTCTGAAAACTATATGAATATTCAGTTCATGCACCGTCATGGAGTACCTCTTGTTCACTATATGAAAAGGACTTTGCCACAGAATTACTTTTCACTCAAGTTTTTGCACCAAAGTCTTTTTCCATGGCGAAAAGGAAAAACAAAATTTGATTGGAGAATGATAGCCTCATAACTTTCTAGAATGGAAACTGCTTTAAGCAACAAATATATCATTGCTTTTATTATAGCCAAAGTGAAGATGGTACTCCATACTGTGTCTCCCATCCCTCACTTCTGACCTATTCATTTTCTCTCTTCAACTCTTCATAGTTTTATATCCATAATTAATTTCTGTATTTACTTTATACATTTTAATCTTGAGTCAACAATGTGCAAATATATATTGGTTAAAATGTGTGGCAAGAAATTTTTCATTTTCCATTAAAATTGTTCCTACAAAAATAAACTTAATTATCCATGGAATATTTTTCACGGATTTTTTTATTGTGGAAAAAAAATTAATTACCTATTGAATATTTCTCACAGATTTATTTTTATGAAAATTTTTCAGTGAGAAATTTTTCATAAATTTGTTTATAAAAAAATTTTCATAAATTTGTTTGTGGAAAATTTTCCACAGATTTATTTGTAGAAAATTTTCCATGGATTTTTGATGAAAAATTTCTTACTAGCCTTTTACCCACAAATTTCATACCACCACAAATTTATAGGTAAAATCTAGTAGAAAATTTTTCACAAAAAGTCCATGAAAAATTTCCTACAAACAAATTCATGGAAAATTTTTCACAAATAAATCTATGGAAAATTTGTTCATAAACAAATTTATAAAAAATTTCCCACCAATAAATTTTTGAAAAATTTCCATTTTGTGAAAAATATTCAATGAATAATTAATTTTTGTTTTCAAAAAAAATTCATAAAAAATATTTCATAGATAATTAAATTTATTTTTGTAGTGTGAAAATAAAAAAAAATTAATAAAAGATTACATAAGTTATAATATTTTATACCTGTAGATGATTGTGACAGAAATGTTAGTAAAAACTATTCCAATAATGTGTCACTTGGCACAATTGCAAGTTGCAAAGGAGCAAAACCAGAAATAATGGAGATGAAAAAGTGGCACCCACTTGCATATAAAGAAAGCCAATCGGAAGTTTGTGACTGGACCAATCTGCCTTTATTTGTTCTTTTCTCATTCTCTCTTACTTCCAATTAGGTATGTTAGGTTTTCACTCTCTTTGTCGCTTCTACTTTTGTTTAGTTTCATGCATCATACGATTGGGTCAAGATTTTCAGCACAAACTTTCACAAATGTAAATATATTTTACACTCTAAAGGAAAGCAACTCATCAATCTCTTGGTTTCAATTTTCTCAAACTTAGGTACACAAATTTTTTATGCAACAATACTATCTATTCTTTTATTTAATGAAAAATATACTAATCTTATCATGTCATCTATCTCTCCCACTTCCAATTATAGTAACTTATTTACACTTCCTTTTGTCTAAATAAGTTAATAAGCAATCCCATTAGAGTTGCTTCAAGAAAATTCTTTATTAGTATTTATAAAAAAAAATTGACATAACTTTATAAAAAATCCACTCTAATTATTATTTTTGTATTGAAATTTTTATGCTTTTTATATGCTTGCTTGTGTGTGTTTGAATGTGACTATTTTTATATGGATAGAAGGACTCTTGTATGATGATTTAAAATTGAATGAGTGATCCAAATCACTAAAATTAAAAGAGTGATCCAAATCACTAAAATTAAAACACACTTTAGAAAGTTTAGTGTTTCTAGAACACATAGCGAATAGTAAAGAATTTTTCAAGAATTTTAGAAAGTTTAGTGTTTCTAGAACACATAGCGAATAGTAAAGAATTTTTCAAGAATAATATAATTGATGAGATGAAATAAAGAAATAAAAAAATAATGTATAATTTTGTATGTCATCTTAAGTTTGACACAAAAATTCATTTAATCAATTATCTATAGATATAATTAATTATTTTATAATTTTAAAAAATTAAAGTGCATAACTCATCAAATATTCTTAATATTAATTTATTATCATAAAATTTTAGAAATCAAATATTTCTAAAATCAGAATAATCAATCATACCAATAAATGAAATAATATATTATTATGATTCTTAAGTAATTATGATGAAGATTAAATAGCAATTTTAATTTAAATAAATTTCTTTTTTGGATGAGTGATGCACAAAATTAGATTTATGAGATAAAATAAACTAGAATTTTATACTTAATAGATTTTTTAATAAGCTTTGAAGAGTCCTTATATAGGAGAAGGAAAATATAGGAAAAGGAAAATGTGTTTTACATTTTGTAAATTTATCATATTATTAAGTGATTAACAGTAATGATATTGTTTCTTTGAGTAGGTTTCTAAAAGAATCTTGTAATGAGATTTTAAATAGAAGGTTCAAAGTTTCTTAAGAGGGTTAAGAATCTTTGCATTAAGCTCAAATCTAAATCAACTAATAATATCAAATCTATTCCTAACACTCAAGATTATTAGATGATTTGATTCAAACTAGATTTAAATCTAGTTTCTCAACATGAATCTAAATCAAAAATAAAAAAATGATTGATCAAGTCATCTTACTTTTAAGCGCATAATCGAATCATTAACACAAAATTATAAAATATTATATATGTAAATCAAGAATAGTATAGAAAAAGTTATTAAGTTACATTCAATCTCAATACAAGGAAGAGCTTAGTTGCTCATGGTGATAAGAATAGATATAAAATCAGAAATAGAATCAAAACGTTGTATCTTGAATTTTTTTTGTTGATCCACTTATGTAATTTACAAAGCCTTACAAAAAAAAAATCTCTAAGAAATAATATAAAGATTACAAAGCATTTTGTCAAATGAAATTATTTCTTAAAGAAGAATGTGTAATATAAAGCTTTCTGAATAGTATACTCATCTAATAAAAGTTGTGAGTTTTAAACAAATTGAATAGTGCTTTACAATAATTATTTTGTAGAATTGTTTCATTTTTTTTGTTTTTTGCATGAGGTGATACATCCAATTTATAATAATTTTTAATAGGTAGTCATTAGTCATAGAAAAAGAGTAGCTTTGTTTTTTTTTCCGGATAACAATAGGTTATTTTCATTTTGTTTTCCATTAATTCCAAAATATATCTTGATGAAGCATCTTATTTCCTTTACGATCTTGACATCCTCTATTATGTTTAGTACAAGATTTCTTTCTTTGAAGTACATTAAAGAGGAAAGTTGACTTCTAAACTAATGAAATCAATTTGGAGTAATGTATAAATCTTGGACAATTCAATAGTTGTGTAGGAAGTTGAGTGTTGCATAAAGTGAATAAGAATTTTATGGAAATATGAAATAGTATACATAACATCTAATCAAATTTAAATAAGATATATACATTAGACAATAGAATATTAAAATTTGATCTTATTTGTTAACATTAAAATTTGAATATTTAAATGTCTTAGACGTAGAGTAAGATCATTAATAATTTAGTTTTAACAAAAAAATTCATAAAGTTATCATAATAGAAAATAATTTTTATTCAAAATTCTCAAATATCCATTACATTACAAAGAAACATATTTATAGGCTAAATTCAGGTGCTTCTTAAGAAATCACAATAACGTCCACAAACAATTAAGTCTCACTATATAGTCTTCAACGTCCTTAAAAAATTAACTCTCAATAATAATTTTTTCTATAACTATCATTATTTCTCTCATGAAAATATGAATCATTACCTAACAATTCAACCCACTTAATTAAAAAATAGAATAAAAATTGTAAAGAAAAACTCAATTGTATTAACTCTTCTAAATTATATTATCAAGTCACACCAAATAATGACATGTTTGATTTAATCGGAGCAAATTAAGCTAGATTAGAAATGATTGAGTCGAGTCACATCATACAAATTAAAATGAGTTAAGTCAAGTGAGCAAACTAAATTGAGGATAGATTAGTCTAAATTAGATTAGGCCAAACCTTATCAATTAGGTCAAATAGAATCAAAATCAAATTCAATTAAATCATATAACAATTCTATAACATATATTTAATGAATAAAATTATATTTTAATAACTTATTTATATAACTACTTTTAAATTTTAAAAAAAATTGTTATAAGTTTTATAAAAAAAAATTATTATCATAATAATAAATATTTATTTGTAACTTTAACTCTAATCCTAATTCATTTTATTTTATATAAAGACTTTCAGGATTCTGAGACTTTTTCAATCTATTTATTAGATGAATCATTAAAAAAGAGATTAATTTAAGAGAGTTTGTATCAATCCATAAATTATTAATCAAATTAACAATTATAGTTATATTATATTTTTATACATGTTATCTACCATATATGAGTGAATGTAATATCGATACGTTGTTGTAATAATATATAAGTTAAAATTTTATACTCAATAAAAATTTGATATGATGATATAATTTATTTAGGATAAGATATGCTTTCATCCCCACACGTAAAGTTCTATTTTATTCTTTCTAAAATTTGTTGTTCATTTTTTGTCTCTCTATTTTTAAATGCATTACTTTTAATCCCTCAATACTATCTAAGACATGTTTCTTCTCTTATAAAACGTATATGAACTATTTTGAGACCAAAAGTGATGCACTTAAAAAATTAGAGACTAATAAATTAACAGAATATCTTTAAGGGATTAAAACTAATCATTAACAAAATTAGAATGAATATAAATATATTTCATCCTTTTATATTTTACTTTATTAATTTGCCAGTTTATCATTATATGTTTTTATGTTTGTGTAATTGTGATTATCGTAACAATGTTTGTAGGAATAGATCATAATGATCCATCAATAAGAGTCTTCATAAAAACACTTGCTTGATCGTGATGCGAACATTCTCCTCAAAAACTTATATCTTCCATATATATATATATATATATAACAAAATATATTAATATTATATTAGTAGTGGATTTAAGCTTAACTCAATCTCATAAAACTAGTTCAATGAAATGAGGTTTGCACTACTATATAAACCTTAATTTATTTTTATGTCTAGTTAATGTGAGATCTCCAACATACTCTCCTCATGTCGAGCGTCCATAAACTCAACGTAGGACTAGAAATTATGGATGATCTAATAGAAGTAGTCTGATATCGGCTTGAGAAATTTTTTTAAGTGATCCAATAATGGTATGAGAATCTCACTAGAATTTGTTCTGATACCATAAAGAGACTTTTGATGCTTACAAACTATTTTAGAATGAGGAAGAGTG
The DNA here is from genome assembly GCA_016859785.1 of Macrotyloma uniflorum. Taxonomy (NCBI): domain Eukaryota; kingdom Viridiplantae; phylum Streptophyta; class Magnoliopsida; order Fabales; family Fabaceae; genus Macrotyloma; species Macrotyloma uniflorum. The sequence continues at coordinate 324,958 of BDMB01000096.1, read as the reverse complement.
AGATTAGAAGAAAGTTTCATATAGACATCTTTTTTTCAAATTGCAATGCAAGAAAACATTTTCTAACATATTGAATTTGAAATATTGTCTTAATTGAAACATGCAAATTAAGATATACTTTGGTCCTATTAACAATAATTCATTTTTTAAAAAGTTAGATATATATTGCTCGTGGTTACATATTAAGAATATTAGGTTTGTCCTTGTTGTTACCTAAATTATTGGTTCAAACCCTGTTGAGCTTGAACCAGAAAATCATCTTTTGAAAAAACTAATGAGACATAATGATAAACTATTTGAGAATTAGGACAAGGCTGAATAAAGTGGGACAATGGTAGTTGCTATTGTTGATACAAGCGTGACCTAAAGATCGAAAAGTTTCTCGTCCACAAAGTTGAAACAAATGTTGGGAAACAAAGTTGTTTGGTTTGATATCACAGAAGAAGACATGATTTCCCATCACTATTAATTTGTTATGATGCAGTTAATTTATTGAAAGATATGTGTGTGTATGATTCTTCTCATAATTCTTTATCTTCTTCCAACTTTCTCTTTGCTCGTGTATTAAAGTATTTTCTTCCATGGTGGGTGGGGGTCTATGCATGCCCTAACGCTACAATCGAGGATTTTTGTTGGGTCCATATTGTAAAGGCATGCAAATTGCTCTAAAGGTGTGACTTTTGGACTTCCTCAAATATGCTGTAGGTACAGGATCATCAAGAAAGTTCTTGGAAATGTGAGCAGTGAGAGCTCTTATCAAATTATCAAAAGGTATCCAATACTTCATTTGGAATCTCTTTAAATTAACTCAATTTTATAAAATCAATTAATAAATTAAATTTGTACCTCTTTTTACGTTTTTATATATATTTTATTTATATTATATCACCATATACAACATGAAATTTCTAATATATATTTTTTTATATTAAAGATTAAACCTATGATACCACATAAATGATATTATAAGTTATTAAAATAAATTCTTATATTATTTTAAAATTTGATTTGAAGTCGTTACATGAAAAATTAATTTATTTATGAAATATTTTTTTATAGACTTTTTTTAAAATTAATTATTCATTAAATATTTTTTACAAATTTATTTTTATGGAAATTTTTCACAAAATTTATTTGTGGAAAATTTTTTGTAAATTTATTTATAAAAATATTTTTTATTGATTTTTTTGTGAAATATTTTTCATGAATTTGTTTGTGGAAAATTTTTCATAAATTTTTTGTGAAAAATAATTTCCTACTAACCTTTTATCTACAAATTTGTGGTGGTGGGAAGTTTTTGTAGGAAAAATTACATTTTCTACTTATTTTAAATATTACCCATAAACTTATTTCATGACAAATTGAACTTTTTTTTTATAGTGAATTTACATTTTTTTATATTTTATTTTAATAATATATTTATACGGATTGAATATTTTAATATTGTTTTCAATTTTCTTGTTTATTATCTGTTTTTTTATGATTCTTTTGAACCATATAGGGGAGGTATACATGTTATTACAATCTTATGTTTAAATCAGTAAACAATATAACCAATATTTAATATGTGATTGGAAATAAATGATTGTACTTAATATCTATTATTTATAATATAGTTTAGCAACATATTAATTTAGTAGATCTTAATTATAAAATCTATTAAATACTATGTATCACCCTTAATATATTAGACAGAAATCTTTGTTATTAACAAATATCTTAAAGTGGATTAACTAAAAGATCGAGTAATTGTCGGGAATGATTGAATATATCTCAGTTATTCAGTTCATATAGGTGTCGATTTAGTTTATCCTATATAAATCATATATCATCATGTAACATCTCTATAATATGTTGTTAATTTGATTTTTGTTGGTTAAACCTAAATATAAGTTTGGAGATTCCTTGGGTAGCCTTGCGATCTTGTTTTGTCTTGTAGTCCCTTTTTCCAACTCAGCATCACATGCTTTGGTAATGAATATTTTTTTGTTAACGTTTTGATTTGTGGGTTACACGCAATGCCACTACTGTTTTTCATGCAGTGGTATACACTTACTTTACCCTGGAAAGCTCGCATCACTCCAAAAGCTTCTTTTTGAAAAGAAAAATGAAACAAACTCCGAAAGTAGAAACACAAAGACAACATTAGTGGTTGTAGTCAAGACCCATCGTATATTCTAAACCCACCAGACTCACTTTTTTCTTATTAGGCCCTCATCATCTCGGACATTCATCCGATTTAAGTTTATTTCTGCTATGCTTTATCATGTCAAACATGTTCTCAATTTTTCATTCTGTTTCAATCAAATGTTAAATTTTTTGTTCTTAATTTGTTCTCAAATAAATTATACCAATATTCATGGATTGCATAAGTTGTTTTCTGCAAATTGTTTCGTTAAGTAACACATTTGTTGTTATTCTTAATTTATGTGAAAAACATAAAACTCTATTCAAGTTGGGGTGAAGAATGTTAACTTTTCGATAAGAACATTCCTCGTTAGAATTTGAGATTGTAAATATAAAGGAATAATTATTAAACAAAGGGTATTTTAAAATAACCATATTAAATAAAAAAAAATTAGTTAAATGTATTTATTTTTAAGTTTAGTAACTATTTTATTCTTATGTTTAAGTATCACATTTCGTCCCTATTAAATGAATTTTAGAAAATAAGGACTAGATATTTTAATTCTACATGTGTTTTTCCATTCTTCGTATTTTAATCTTAAATATGAGGTTACGTGCGTTTCTTACATTTGTGCAAGTTAAAAGCTAAGAAACATTTTCCTTTCTCTTTCTCTGCCTGAAAATTAAAGTTACTTCGCTTCAAGCACAATGAGCGGCTTATATTATGCAGTTCTTTTTTTCTTTTAAAAGATTACTTTCCTCACAATTTATATTTATTGTTGTATGCAAAACCTACCTTTATATTTGTATCTAACTACCATAATTCATTATAAACTTAAAGGGAAATTAGAATTTTACATTAAATAGAAATAAAAAGTTGAATAATATATAAATAAAAAAATATACAAACTCTTAATCTTAAGGTTTTTGATATAAAGTGGAGTCGTATTTAATTGTGATTTACCTCATTGATAAAAATCTCCCGGTGTTACTCTTATCCTAAATACCTAATAGTAGTATCAAAGTCAAGTTCGTTCAGTCTACAAGGAGTAGGTAAGAAATCTTAAGTCAAATGAATTCTTGTATCGAAAGTCTTCCTGATATGAATTTTAGGTAAGCATGTCTCGTCAAAGGATAATGGTACAAGTCAAAGTAAACTTATTCACCACTCAAAACTCGTGATGCTTCCGCTAGAGAGAGAGTGTGCCAATATGGAAGGAACTCATACTTGAATAGAAGATTGTTAGAGTTCAAAGTGAGTTAGAATCCTATATTGGATAAAAATGATAAGTTTGAATAGTATATAAATGAGAAAGACATACAAACATTTAGTTTTAAGATTTTGGATAAAAAATGAAATCATTTTTTTATATAATAGTTGTGATTTATCCATTAATAAAAATGTTCCGATATTAAAAAATAAGACAAATTTGTAGAAAAAAAAAAAAGAATAAAGGATGAGATTAAATATTCATAGCATATATCAGATAAGTTTTTTTTTTTTTAAATAATATTACTATTAAACTATATACTTGTCGTCCATAGGGAGGCTACACATTAATCAAAATCGTGTAATACTGAATGAATATAACTATATAATTGTTATCAATATGACTTATTTCACTTTGGAGTCACGATCGTGCTTCAGTCTTAGGCCCTATATGAATCAATCTTTATTATAGTGGGTTATAATAGGAACTATAAAATTAATTAATGCAACTTGCAGTTAGCATGGAGCTTAATACCAAGTGTTTAGGGCCATTAATTATTCACTAAAGAGGAAAATATACGACGTGGAAAGCATATCAATCACTGTTTGGTGTGCTTTTCAGAATCTTAAATGCAAAACAAAATCAAAAATCATGCATAAATCACCATTAATTTATTAATTACTATATGATACTGCAAACAAAATACATATAATTAAGAATTTGCAGGATATTCGAATTCTTAAAAATATCTATATTATCTTTTATTGTCCTATGTATAAATGAGATTCCTTGTGGAAAGTGGACATTAATAAACCTTTATATGCAAATAGATATCCTTGCAGTGATGATAGTTTCCTTTAATGGAAAATTCATTGTGGATGATATAGACTAAATAGGGTTACACAGAAACCAGAAGATACAAATGCTGGTTACATAACAAGTCTCTGTAACTTTTTTTTGTCCTTAACTTTTGTCATTTCATCTTGCTTTTGACTCATGCATAGTGTAATTTTCTTCCTCCTCTTGCTCATACACATGTTATATATGAATGAAAAAGCACTTATATATGTTATATATTTAATCACTTTCTTTGTTTCTGTTTTGCTTCACATCCCTTTGCTGTTTCGCTAAGTTTTGGTGGTCAAAAGGGAGAGTGGAAAAGCAAAAGGGAGAAGTGGAATTGAAAACCTAATTAATAAAGATAAAAAGATTGAGGAATATTTGACAATTGAATATAACAGTTTTGATTGTTTATAGGTAAGCCAATATCTGCACTTTCCATATTCTGAAAGTGATGATCTCAAAAGTGTGAATAGATTCTTATTACTTCCCACCTGCAAATTACCAATGTAATGTAATTCTAATATCTTTGTCAATGATGCAGAGACACTGTCATACTCACCCAGATGGAAAACACAGGATTGAAAGTGATGAAAACCTCTCTATCTAAGAATTACCCATCCAGAAAACCAGGTTTTTCAAATTTTTCATTAAAATCCATATTTTGTATGCATTTTAATCAACAGAAAATCAATAAAATATAAACATAACCATAACATAATAATATAAATTTTAAAAAATATATCTATATATTTTAATCTTATTTATTTCAATACCAATTATAAAAAAGTTTATTATGATAGTTTTTTTTAATGATAAGGTTATATATATATATATATATATATATATATATATATTAAAAAAAAAGTTTTATTTTTTATAAAATAAATTTGTAGGAAAAATATAATTTTTTTTATAAATCTATTACAAACTTTCCACTGTAAAAAATTATTTTTTATAAAAAAATTTCTTATAAATAAATTTACGAAAAATTAAAAAAAATTAATAAAAATTTATTTTATAAAAAAATATGTAAAATTTTTTTCATAAATAAATTTTTGAAATTTTTTTATAAAAATAAATTTATAAAAAATATTTAATAAATAATTAGTTTTATAAATAAATAAATAAATTTATTCTTAGATATATAAAAATAGTTTATACTTCCACTCTCAATTTGCCATGATAAATAAATATATATAATTTATCTAGTAAGTTATAAAAGACTTCACTTGAAATAATTTTTACAAGTAAAAATCTTCAAATCTTTCAAATGAAAATATGATTTTTCCTCAAGATTTTTGGTTCATAAAAATGAGTATTCACCTCTAATATGAACTATGAAAGAATTTTTTTGAAATCAATTTTTTTAACGTATCACCTAAATATGCTTAGTATGACAATATTAAACAAGATTATTGAAATATCAATTTTTGGGTTATTGCAAAATAACTTCATTTGGTTTTGTTTATGAAAATGGTCAATCTTAATTAACATTGTTTTTGGCCTTAAATACATAAAGGCCTTTAGATATTTCTCTATTTCAGCCATATTAGCCACAAACTTTTACTTTTTACCTCTTTATATAACTAGAATGTACTATTGCAAAAATAAAGAAGTTTTAAAGATTATTAATTAGAATCTTCTTTTAATAATAACTAAAGAATTATAATTGTTTGATCATTGTCGTGAAATGTGAAACATATCTATCATTATTGGTACTTGAGAGTGATATCTAATAATGTGTTTTAATGATGTTTGTACTAGCCTCTTAAATGTAAAATAGAAATTAATCCTTTAGAAAAGTTTGAGCAATAACATTTCATAAAATATGTTTTCTATATTTTGGAAACTGATTTTTAACTTCATAAATATAATAATTAATTATGTTCTAAAAATATATATATATATATATATAAAAAATTAAGAGTGTTTTAATATATTAATTATTCTTTTTATCAGTTTTTAAGAAGGTTTATAATTTTTTTTATTTTGAATTGTATAAGAGTGATGCAATAAGATAAGACATAATTCAAATTAAGGTTGTTTAGATTAAAATGTGATGTAAATTTATGTAGCATTGAATTAGTATTAAAAAAATTAAAATGTGATGTAAATTTATGTAGCATCGAATTAGTATTAAAAAAATTTGTTGAGCATTCTTCTATTCGTTTGTCTTGTTCTTTATATTTTTTAATAATCTTGATTTACTAAAATATTTATTATTGTCTTATTCATATTTTTTTTATCAACATTCAACAGGGATTTTTCACATCATAATTATATCATAAGTTCTCCCAAAATTGATTCATATAACATAATTGTACAATGACAATAAAAGAATCAAAGAAAGCTTATCTTGATTACAAGTTAACCTAGAAGAGAAGAGGACAGTAAAAAAAGAAAAGAAAATATTAAAACATATTAAACAAGATTTGCGATAATATTTACTTTCTACAACAAAATGAATATACCTTCATATGATTTGGCTATTTTTAGTCCAAGAAGGGTGTGCTACTTTTTAGCACGAATAAACTAGTTACTCCAAGTTTTTTCATCTAACTAAAAAAACCTGTGAAATGTTTATTTTTCATCGAAGCATATTTTGGATTTGTGAGTGGTTGATTTGTGTAATGTGTGTATATGTTTTGTGGTTTGTTATTACATGATCCAATGAATTGGCCCCCTCTGCTCGTGTAGCCGCCGCCTTTTGAATGTGTTGTGACTTTTGGCTGCTTTTGTGGTGGCACGCACTGCCGCACCTCACACTTCGCTGTATCCACGTATGCACCGATTATTGCCCTAATCTTCTTCTTTCTTCTCTTTTAACCTAATTAAAATTAATCCTCTTTTTTCTTTTTCTTTTTCTTTTTTTCTTATTACATGTCACAATAATCAAATTAAATAACCATCACAATCATTTTCTATGTACACCATTCTTAAAACATAAATACTGACAAATTATAACACTCTCTCACTAGATGATTCCACTCCTCAACTATATATATTTTAATTTTTTTACATCGTTTCATTTTTTATTTTTATATTATTAAAAATCATAATAAATAAATAAAATTTAATATGTAAATTGTAACAAAATTAAATTTAAGAATAAATTAATATTTTTGTATATATAGAAGGAGGATTCACTTATATATAGTATTTTATTTATATACTTTTGTATATATTTACTTTCTATTTCATCATTTTGTTTTTTTAATGTAATGATTAAAATGAATTATTATTTTAGATTATTAAATTAAAATAAAATAAATATTTATTTACATATATATGCTTTATATTTAGAATTAAAAAACGATTAAAATGGTGATATAGAATGATTTTAACTAGATAATTTTAGAAAAAAGACTATTGAATTCAATACTGGAATAGAGAAAAAACAAAGTAGATTGAAAAAAAATATAGTTAAAATGACCACAAAAAATAAAAATAAAATAAAGAAACTTTGATATAGTAGAAAGAAAAGTATTTTAAGTAGTTGTGACGGTAACATGTGAAACACAATCTCTAAAACAAAAGAAGAAAAATGTTAAGAACGTTTAATTAAGGTTAGATATATTTTTCAGTCTTATATTTTCTTCAAAAATTATTTTCAATATTTATAATTTTATAAGATTAATTTAGTTTTCTTGTTTTTAAAAAATAACATATTTTTAATCTTTTTTATTGATTTTATAATAATAAATAAATATCATTAAACATTATATTTAAGTATAAATAATAACTAAAATTATATTTAATTTTTTTGAAAGAAAAATCATCATTAAATATTAAATTAGATATAAAAGTAATAAAATCATATAGTTTTAAAAATTGGAGATTAAAAATTAAAAACAATTTTCAAGATAAAAAATAAGTAAAAAAAATATATTTAATCATAATTAAAATAGTTAGTAGAGTGAGATTTGAGTGTTTAAATTATATAACTTTGAGTACACGAAGGGCATAACTAAGTTATGATTTTGATAAAAAGGAATATAAAATTTATAGAGGAAAGACAAGAAGAATTTAAAATAGATGGAACGTGCAAGAAAAAAAGAGACTGTGTTTGGCCTCTTCCCATGTGCATTATAAAAGTAGAAATGACCGAAAGCACTTATTTAAATCATATTTTCTGAATTTCAGTTTCGCCTCTACTTTTCAACCATTCTTTTGCTTCACTATGTACTGCATGGACCATCCTACTTAGCTACGTAAAGCTTATTAATTCTAATTTAATTTACCAACTATTTTTCTTTATATTTTATTCAATATTCTCATTAATTCATCTTAAATTTCATCTTCAACCATTATTTATATAATATTGAAAAAATAACAATTAATTATAATTATCAAAAAGTTGACTCAATCTATATTATTATATAACACTAATAATAATAATCATTCCCCCATATAAAACCCTTTTATGACTAAAAAACAGCTATAAATTGCATTGAGGTTGACGTGACAAGGAAAGTTTATAAATTTAAATATTTTTAAACAAAAAATATCATTCTTTATGTTAACAAATTTAAATATATTTTAAACATTTGGTATGAAAGTGTGTGATATGGTGAGAATGTTGAAGCATTCCTTAATTTAAAACAGCAATAGGCATTGACTTATGATCATTATAATTTTCGTTGAAGTTTTCCCTTTGACGTTAGATTAAATCTGTTTTTAATACCAATAAAATTAATGTTTGACTTTGGTTTTTATAATCTTTTATTGTTTTAAAAAATCTTGTAAAATGTATGACTTAATTTTTTTTATTTTTCGTTCTTTTAAAAAATTAAAATGATTAATTTTTGGTTTCTAATATCTATTCTAAAATAGATACGATAAAAAGTTAAACTTTTTGTCAATTTCAATAACGATATTTAATATATAGATTAGTGAATTGAAATTATAATTTTAATTAAAAATAAAATCTCAGGTAATTACCTTTTGTTTATTAGAAAGAAAAGGAAAGGTGTAAAGAGATATATTTGAATTTAGATGAAATAAAATAAATTTTGGGATAAGAATTTGTGGATTGATAAAATCGAAGAAAAATCCTTTAACATAAAAAATAATTAAAGGAGCATTGAGAAACGTGCAGAGAGGGAAATCATGAAGTGACAATGAATGCTTTTAAATTTTTCGAAGATGAATATATATGCAGCAGAATCATGAATAGTCTATTTAATTTTCTACCATCTTATTTATCTACATATTTTCTGAGAAAGTAATAAATAGTTGAAGCTTTTATATATAATATTATATTATATATTTAATCTTTAAATTTTAGTTTGATTTTTATCTTTTTGTAGTTTTTTCTTTTTCCAAAAGTGTTAAGCAATGTCGCTTATACAAACTATGTTCAAACCCTAAAAAATTTTAGACAATCCCATTAGAATGACCTAGTAAATTTATGTGAACTAAAATAATTTTATTAAATAATTATCAAATTATTTATCTAAAAGCTATATATAATTAAAAAAAGTCTTCATAATAAAAAATTGTCAATTATAAATATTATATTATATCAAAACATTACTTAAATAAATTCAAGTTTCTTATTGAGAAATAAATTATGAAAATCAATTAATCAAATTGAGAGACAATTTTTTTTATTATTATCACAAGTTTTTCTTAATCCATTGAATACAAAATTCATCTGCTTGTAATATTATGGTAGTAGCTGATCCGATCAGTTTTTACAATCATAATATTTTATTTAGAAAGGTTAATTTACATTTATTGATTTTATTTTTCTTATTTATATAAAAAATTAATTATCACCAAATATAAAAAAAACAGATGTGAATAAAATACCAATACCATCAACAATGATTATGAAATAACCCTGATCTACATCGATGAAAAATTAATTTCGATTAACAACACTAAAAAATAATCTTTATTACGATAAACCTAACTTATATCAATAAAAAAATATAAAAAATAATTTCATTGATATTAATTAAAAAATTTCATGATAATTTTAAAAAAATAACCCTATCAATATTGATAGATGAATCTATGACTATTAATATTAATTAAGAAATAATTTCGACCTACGTTTGATTAAAAATTAACTTTAATCAACAGTAAAAAAAATTCCAATTAATAATAACTAAAAATAACTTGGTTTCACATTGATCAAGAAAACACTTATATATGAAAAGAAAAAAAAAATAAACATAAAAGAAGGAAGAACGAAGAAATTCAAATTCTTATTTTATAAATAGTTATAATTTACAATTTTATAATTTTAAATAATCAAATTATTCTAATTATAAATTTATAATTTTCAAATTCTTTATGTTAAAAAAATAATCGATGACGAATTCAACATGCTATTAAATTTTTCAATTTTTATTTTCAAAATATGTAAAAAAAGAAGTTGAAAATCCAATATTAAATAATAGTACAAGAGAGTTAAAATATATAATCTTACAACTCATTTTATTGAGTTGAGTTATACTTACATGATAAAAAGAATAAATGTATTATATTGGTTTAACCTATAAAAAGTTGTATATATAAGGGCGGAGGGAGGGGGATACGGGCTCCGGGCTCCGACCTCCTCCTAACATTTTGGATTTTTTTTATAATACTTTTAATATTTTGGATTTTTTTTATTATCATATAAAATTATAATTAAATTATAAAATATATATTCTTCTGACCCTTTTTCCGTCCCCTCATAATATGGTATAAAAATATTATATATAAATTAAATCTAAATATAATCTTTTTAATTTAAAATAATCAAATATATAATCTTATATATATAAAAGAAAATATTTTATCAGTTTTTATATTTGTATTATATATCTTTTTAATAAATATTATCAATTAAAAAAAATCAAAAGATATCAAAATAATCTTTTTATATTATATGTATATATTATATATATTAAAAAATTGTAAAATATTATAAATTAAAAGTTAAGAAATTCAAAATCAAAATTATATATAGATTAAATCTAGATAGAATCTCTTTAATTTAAAATAATCAAATATATAATCTTATATATAAAAGAAAATATTTTATCAGTTTTTATATTTATATTATATATCTATTTAACAAATATCATCAATTAAAAAAAATCAAAAGATATCAAAATAATCTTTTATATCATATATGTACATATTATATATATTAGAAAATTATAGAGTATTAGAAACTAAAAGTTAAGAAATTTAATATCAAAGCAAACAAGACGTCGATTATATTTTTCTTAGAGTGAAGAAACAAGGTAAGAAAAATTCTTTCTTTATTATTTTTGTTCACTATTATAGCATATTAACATGTATAATATAAATTTTTTTATTTGTTATCAATTCTTTGGTTGTTTTAATATTTTATGATGCTCTACTTTGATTCAATTTTAAAATATTAAAAATTAAGGTTGAGCTCTAGAGATGTCTAAGAAGAGAACTATAAACTCATTTTTTAAGAAAAGAGAGATTGATAGGATTGATGAAACCTCTAATTTACCAAATTTAAATTCAACAAGTAATGTTGAAGAAAATGATGTTGATGAGCAACCCACCCGCCAAACAATTGATCAATCTATTCAACCATCTCCTTCTAAAATTATGAGGATACTAGAAAAAATTGATATTGATATTTTGATACGTGATCCTGGAATACGTCCAAAAATTTATGATTATCCTGCGAATCAAATAGATGATTTATAATTTATTAATAATTTTATTTATTATATTAATTTTTACGTGATAATTAATTTTAATGTATATATATATTATTTTTTTTAATTATTCCGACCCGGTTCGACCCGGTCCGACCCGACCCAGTCCGACCCAATTCGACCCGGTCCGGTCCCCCCCACCTAAAATTCCTGACTCCGCCCCTACATAAAATGTCAAGAAAAATAAATAAATTCATGCTAAATATATTATTTGACAAAGAAAAGAACCTCATTAACAAAATCATATAATCACCTTTCACTTCTAACTGAATATAGGTTTGTAGAATACATTATAGACCAATGCTATTGCGATTGATTTTGATATTGTTATTTTGTTATTGGTATTACATGATAGACCAACAAGATGTGATTAAACAACGACAAACATTAGCAAGCTTAAATACATTGATATTAATGCCTAATTATGGAACAATCAAGATTAATTTAGTATAGATTTTGTTGTAATTTAAAAAGTAATCTGATTTATTTTTATCTAACTTCATGTGAACCTCTTTGAAGGTTAATACAAGATAAACCATTTCTTAATCATGTGAATCCAAACATTATCTTGTTTCCAAACTCCAACTAGCATCCTTTCATAGTTTTAAAGAATTCAAGTATAAATATCTTGCACAATATGAATTATACTTAATAGAAAATTGTAGGGAGGAATAACATGTAACTTGTTGTTCCTATCAATTGTTTATATTAAACGGGAAAATTGTTCTTGACAAACTTAAATATAACTAATAGTTTTGTTTTGAAGGACTTGTTCTAAGTTATTTTACTTATTTTTAGTTTAAATTGTTTATATTATATATATTATATATCATTGATGAGTCATATTTTTTATTCACGTCTTCTTTATATTTTTTTAAAGTACTTTTTTTTTATTTCTTTCTTTTAGTACATTTTCATATTTTTCATAATAAATAAGCATAATCACAAAAATATTGTATTTTCTGGATTTTTACTATATTTTTATTATAGTTTTGTATTTTCTTATCGTGACCTTTATTTATTGTTTTTTTTTATATTTTTTTCTGTAAAATTCCGATTGAGATTATTTTTTTTACATTAGATTCTAGATTTTTTGGATGTCAATTTAAACACTTGAATCGTCACATCTAGAGATCAAATCTATTTTTAATAAATTTTAGAAGTTTATACTAAAGCATGTGTTATTCCTTTATGGGTTTGACTTTTGTAATTGCTATTGGGTGAGCCTATTTTGACTAGACTTGGGCTCATTCATTCTTCCTAAGTAGAGTTACTATATAAGCATTTGAATAGTCATTTTGGACGTGTAGCAAATTAGTAGCAATTAGATGTAGTAACTAGAATGTAGTTTTTCTTCTTCTGCATAGTATACTTACAATTATGCTTCTGCTGGTAAAAATTATATAGAATATGACTATGTTGTTGCTACTAAAAATTATGAATTTACTACTACTCTTGAGTTTTATAATCATGATGTTGTTGTTGAATGTTAAGCCATTTTATGCAAACAACTATGTTGAATTTGGAAACCAAGTGAAATGAAGGCTTATATTGATTTAGATTCAATACAACACCAAATGAAGGACATGATAAACCAAATGAATATGAGTAGTCTACAGTTGCAAAAAGATCTTTTAGAAGCCAACAACCAAATGCAAGATTTGGCTCGATAACTAGCCGAATACAAACAACAACAAAGTTATGAATTTCTTTCTTCTCAATCAATTGTAAATTAAAATGAAAATGAACAACAATGTTTTGAAATTTTTTCCCAACCAACTGAAGATCCAAATGAAAATTAGGTGCAATAAAATGAGGCTCTTTCTTCCCAATCAATTGAAGATCCAATTGCAAATGAAAATGAAGATGTGAGCACATTTACTTTAATGAGTGGAGGAGAACTTGAACGGAAAATAGTAGAAGAAGATGATAGTTCAATTTCTACACCAACCCTTGCCATGGAGCATCTGATTGAAGACCATCCTATTTTGAATAATAATCCAATTTCCATTTTAGAAGATGTAAATAATGTAGGCATTTCTTGTACAAATGTAGATTTAGGAAAGGACTTTGACATGGATATTTTATATATTGCAAACACTGATATTGGTTGTACTTGTGATTCTAGCACATGTTCCATATGTTTTGAGATTAATTCTATCATATATTCAGTTTCTATATCATTTGTAAGTACAGACTTTGTTCCACAAAAACTTATTACAATAGTAGATGAGCATGATGATGTAGCTATTATTGTTGATATAGCTACTACAGTTGTGATTGACACACTTGATGATGAACTTAACACTTACATTGTATCCACACATCTTGAGCCTTCATTGGAAATAAAGCCTTTGATTAAGATTGCATCAGAAAATCAGAATAAGAACATTTTTAGTTCTCTTTTTCCTACTTTAGAGGGCTATACACTTAATATTTTTCTTGAATTAATTGATAATTGCATGAAGATGTTTGTAAATAATTTCACTCTTTTTTATTTATTGGTTTACTCTTAATTGGTTTCTTTTCTTTTATTTTCTTTTGCTTTGTTTTCTTTTTGTTTTACTTTCTTTGTTTTCTTTTGCGAATATGCATCTGCTACCGCATTAGCCTTTCCTAGATGAAACATCAATTGAAAATCGTAGTCTTTTAGAAACTCCATCCACCTTCTCTGCCTCATATTTAGCTCCCCCTGATTGAAAAGGTATTTTAAATTCTTGTGTTCGCTAAATACATCAAATCTCACACCATAAAGGTAATGTCGCCAGATTTAGCTCACTACAACAGAATAACCTTTAGATAGCGGTTTCGCATGGTTTATAATAGCGGTTAAAAACGCTATTAAATGAGGTGCTATTATAGTGTTTGACTTTAGATAGCGGTTAACTAACCGCTATTAAAAAATAAGATATAATAGCGGTTAGTGTGGAACCGCTATTAAAACTATATTTTAGATAGCGGTTCCGCGAACCGCTATCTAAAGTCCCAAGTAAAAAAAAAAAAAGTTATTTAAAATTTGAAATCCAAATTCTTTTCTGAACTAAAATTTAGATGAAAACAAAGTTCATAACTTTATATAAGAGATAGTTTTACCTATTGCAAATCAATTCTCTTCTATTGCAGATAAAAAAACAAAAACAATTCTTCATCCATGGCAGCCACATCTCAATCCACAGGATTGAATAATCAGTTTCTGAATACAAGCACTTTTCAGAACAGCACAAATGATATTGAAACCGTTCATACAAAAGAATTAATTCCAAACCTTTCTTCTTCATTCATGGACAATGGACAACAAAGAAGAACATGATGAAAGGCTCCAGCAAAGGCTCGAGAAGAATCAACCCTTTTACTTTATTCACAAAGGCTCTAGCAAATGGGTCTCTACATGGGTTCAGAGTGCGGGTTTTCCCCTCCTCATCATTCCCATTTTTCTCCCACCAGTCCTTAAATACACCAAGAGAAAACCCTTCACAGGTTTCAACCAAAAAATGTTCTGGTTTTCAATTCTGGTTGGTCTTATGTTAGGATTTAATAACCTTTTGATTTCTTAGGGAGTGGCATACCTTCCAGTTTCAACCTCAGCACTTCTTTTGTCCACCCAGTTAGTTTTCACTCTTATTCTGTCTAGCATAATTGTGAAACAGAAAATAACATTTTCAAACCTCAATTGTGTGATCCTCATCACTATAAGTTCCATCATTCTGGGTTTGGATTCTAGCCATGAGAGGCCAGAAGGGCTTACCAACAGAAACTACTTCATAGGGTTCTCTTGCACCATAGGTGCTGGTTTGTTGTTTTCTTTGTATTTGCCAGTGATGGAGAAGATCTACAAGAGGGTGTACTACTATCAAATGGTGATGGAAATGCAGTTCATAATGGAGATTGCAGCAACTGTATTGGCCACTGCAGGCATGGCCTGGGATAGAGGGTTTTCTGACATGAAAGAGGAGGCTGAAAGGGTTTTCGACAAGGGAACCACAAGTTATTGGGTAACTGTTTTCTCAACTGTCGTGACATGGCAATGTTGCTTTATGGGAACTGCAGGAATGGTGTATAAAGATTCCTTTGGAGGTTTCAAGGCTGTATCAACTGTTTTATGTATTTGGGGCTTCTGCTTCTTCACTCCATCTTCGTATACTTTACTCAAACGACCGGCTTTTAATAAGATATCATCTCAAATCTTGAATCCTTAAACCTANAATTTTCACTAGTCTAGAACTAAAGCTTAATCGGAAACATAAAATAAACCACCAAAATCAAATAAACAGTGAGAGTTTACAAGAAACATTGAAAAAAAGGGGGTTTTGATGCAGATCCACCCTCTGTACCAATAATCCACCGAACAAAGAACTAGATTTCTTATAATGATAAAAAAGCGAAGTAATTGAAAGAAAGAGAGAAGAAAATGACTAACCCGTTATGTGTGAGAGTCCGAATGATGGTGCGAAAGGAAAAGGCGAGAGCAACGAAACAATGGAGAATTTATTGGAGGATTTATCAGAGAGTGTAGAGAGAGTGCAGAGATAGTGCAGAGAGAGCGCGAGGTAAAAGAAAGGGGTTTAGGTTTTTAAAGATTAGGACTTTAGATAACGGTTCAACAAATGACCGCTATCTAAACTACATTTTTTATAGCGGTTAGGCAGAAACCGCTCTCTAAAGTGACTTTTAATAGCGGTTAGGTAGGAACCGCTGTTAAAAGGCAAGACATTAGATAGCGATTACTGAACAACCGCTATTATAGCTTACTTTAGATAGCGGTTCCTACCCAACCGCTATTAAAAGTCACTTTAGAGAGCGGTTAGGCACAAACCTCTATGTAATATATATTTTTAAAAGCGGTTTCTCTTAACCGTTATCTAAAGTGCCGTTACAAGAACCCGATTCTGTTGTAGTGTTTTGAGAGCAAAAACCACAACTGCTAATTTCAGATCGTGCGTCGGATAATTCTTCTCGTGATTCTTCAGCTACCTTGATGCGTATGCAACTATCTGCTTTTCCTACATGAGACAGATCCCAAATCCTGATACAATGCATCACAACATACCTCAAAAGGTTTACTTGTATCAGGAATAGTCAATATTAGGGAACTAGTCAGCTTATGTTTCATTTCTAAGAATGCATGCTCACACTTCTTTGTCCAGGCAAACAATTGATCGTTCCGAGTCCATTTCGTTAATGGAGCAATAATCCTTGTAAACCCCTCTATAAATTGACAGTAGTACCCTATTGGTCCTACAAAACTTTGAATCTTTGAAACTGTAGTCGGACGTTCCAATTGGAGTATTGTCGGATCCATCAAAATCCCTTGAGCTTACACTAAGAATTTAACCTCAGACATCCAAAACTCACATTTGGACATTTTAGCAAATAACTACCTCTCTCTCAAAATACTCAACACCGTCTTAAGGTGATCCTCAGGCTCCTCCAAGGAATGTGAATATATGAGAATATCATCAATGAAAACAACAACGAACTTATCTAGAAACGGACAGAAAATCCTATTCATGTAGTCCATGAAGATAGTAGGGACATTTGTCACTCCAAAAGGAATTACTACATATTTGTAGTGACCATATCTGGATTTGAAGGCTGTCTTCTAAATATCTTCAACTTTTACCAAAATCTGATGATACCTTGATCGGTGATCGATTTTCAAAAATATCATAGCTCCATGAAGTTGATTCAACAAATCATCAATTCTCGACAACAAATACTTATTCTTGATCATCAGCTTATTTAATTGTCAGTAATCTATACATAATCTCAACCCTCCATCCTTTTTCTTTACTAATAAAACTAGAGTTCCCCAAGGTGACACTAGGTTTGATAAATTACTTATCGAGTAACTTTTTAATTTGTTTCTTTAGTTCCATCAATTCAATTGGAGTCATGCGATAAGGTGTCATTGATACTAGTCCAGCTCCTAAGATAAGATCAATCGAAAACTCCACCTCTCTATTAGGAGGTAAACTTGGGACTTCCTCTGGAAACACATCTAGAAAATCTTGTACTACCGGTATATCGCTTGTCTACCTAACCACGTCAATCTCCCTCTGAGTAAGAATTACATAACAGGTGGCACCATCCTTCAACTCCTTCAAAGCTTGATCAATAGATAACAACTAACACTCCATTGGATCTAGAAAAATCAACTTTTTCAAACGATAGTAAATAAGGATATAGTTGATTGACAACCAATCCATCCCTAAAATCACATCTAAATCCCAAAGAGGCAAGCAAATAAAGTTCACCTTGAACTTGTGTCTCTCCACTATAAGTGGGCATCAAACACAAATTTTAGATGTTTTCACCATAAAGCAGCTGGTGTAGAAACAAAAAGGTCAAACAATAATTCTTGCACTAGCAAGCCCAACACATCAACACAATTATTTGACACAAAAGAGTGTATCGTTCTAGAATCAAACAATATTTTAAGTTCTTTACCATGAAAGAAACATGAACCTGCCACCAAATCTTCATATTTAGCAACTTTATCTCCTATGATGGCGAATACTTGACCCAAAGCTCGAGGTTTATCTTTCTGCTCTCCTAAGGTAAGTTTAACATTCCCTAAAGAAGTCAACCTAAATCTACTTCTGCAATCCTTCGGGACATTTCAAAATAGGTGTGAAATGTAGAAGAATTTTAAAATGGAATTGTAGAGTGATTAAAGAGCACTAGAAAGAGTAAGGGAACTTGAATTCTGAAAATGTGCAAAAATGAAGTGGATTAGAAAAAAGGAAGCTTAAGTATTCTTCCCTTTTTTTTTCCTGATTATTGGGCTTAAAAGCCAGCCCAATCCAAACATTATAAGAACCATTTCAATTATTTAATTTAATTTTATAATATTTTGTAGGATGTATAATAGTATGGAATCACCTTCCAAAGAGGAGTCAAAATGAATTCCTTGAAAGCACGTTTAGAAATTGTAAATAAGAATCATAAATTTTATTATCAAATAAATTTTTGATAATAATGAAGGGTGGTATATTTATTCTAAATTGTTCTTTTGTGAAAAGTGTAATAAAACTTATGAAATTGATGTTAGATACTTTGAATTTCTATAAGGTTCATGTAGATGAAACTGGTTCTACCATTTTTATTATATTTGATAAAAATGTGAATACATTAGATATGTTTGAAACATATGATAAGATTTTTTTTATTTCATATTGTTGTTTATTCATACATATAATTATACTATTATTAATATTATTTATTATTTGTTGTGTATAGAATTTTGTACTAAATTCTACCTTTTTTATTTTTATATTTATTATTTACATTTTTTTTTCATAAACTTTGCCTTGTATTTGTTTATATAGATTTTGTTTGTTTATGTTGTTTATATATTGTTTATTGGGCTTATATGTGTCATTTTTATTTGTTTATTTAAGTGTTCATAAAAAACTTGAAATTCAAGCATAAAGGTTAGCTTTTTAGAGAGATTTGAGAGAAAATAGTTTGGTTGAAAGAAAAAAAAAAAGTAGAGAATGCAAATGTATAATGAAAAAAAATATTGAAAAAAAAAATACTGACTATGGCACACCACGTGGGTACTGAAACGGAGTTACACAAGTAAATATTGAATAATTTATAATGTTGTGGGAAGAAATGTTACAACTTAAAAAATAATTCCATATATTATATTTGAATTTATAAAAATGAAAATCTTTTATATATCATATTTTCCATTTTTTATTTATTTCAGTTTTTACAATAAATATCATGAAAAATGAGAGTATTATAATTAAATTATACTAATTATAATTATAATTGTTCTTCTTTCTTTTTAAGCAAGTGGATTTAGAATCTACCTAATACGTCACCCTTACAATCTCTCCAATAATAAGAATTTTCATTTCTCGAAAATTATACTTACCATCAAAGAGAAAGAGATACTATATTCTTATCTCACCTTCCAACTTCCAAGTAGAATCACAATTCTGGTATTGCATAATATCTTGATCATAAACGACAATTTTATTTGCACAATTCAATAAGACATGATTGAAAGATAACCAGACCATATCAAAATAATATTGAGTTGACTAAGACATAAAAAGAATTAAGTCAACTACACAAAACACTCATCATACCACAAAATATTCCATAAACAATCAAAGTACATACAAAAATATGGTAAGTAAACATAATAAACTAGCCGAATAGAGCAATCAACTCTTGCAGGAAAATCTATCACTTTAACACAAACACTAGACACAACCCAGTGTGTCACTTCATAATTAAACAACACTCTAAATTTTCTACCACGAAAGAAACACAAATTTTTCACCAAACTATAAGAATCTAATATTATAAGAGGAAAATAATATTTGATCGAGTCTTGAGTATGCACCCACAATACTCTATCAAGTTTAATTTCTTTCTTAAAATACTCATCCAACAATGTAAACTCATTTCTCTCAAGTCAACCTAAGATACAACCTATAACACTCAACTAGCATCAAACCCAATACCCTAGGTCCCTCTAAAGAACTCAACTACTCTGATACCATTAAATGTAACGAACAAAAAATATAGTTATTTTGCATCTATAATGAAATAAAAGTCTACCTATACATTATTAATAATTTTCAAAACATCATAAAACATGAAATGTCCAAACACTTAAAATATTCACTTTATCCAAATAAGGTTTATCACTTCAAAATAAAAAGTCTTTACAAAAAAATATAATAAATTGAAAGTTACAAAATTATTGTTCAAGAAAAAAATTATTTTTCTTTAGAGCAAAACTCAAAACTATTGCTTAACTTTTACTTGCACTGTTATCTGCTACTGTGTCAAGACACAATCATCGCAGTATCAACAAAACCACAAACACAAATAATAAGGGTAAGTTAATGTAAACAAAACCAATTAAACTATATATATAATTCATAATTTCATCATTACAATCATTTATCTAAATATATTAAGATATTCAAACCATCATAATCGTTCTCAATCACATGCATTTATCACACTCATTCGTTCACATACACCTAATATTCTAGATAGACTCTTTCGAAAAATTATATGGAATTCTTGACCTTTGAGGTTAGCACCTGAACATATTACCTTGTTTATTGGGCCATAAACGAACCCTAAGAGTCTTTTTCACCTCTGAATTTTCCTACCTATTCCCTTTTTCCTGGTACCAACACGTTAGGGTAACCCCTACATACACATATCAAAGAACTGATGGTTCAATTCACCCAATGATAAGTGCAGTAGAAGTCTTCATTGACCTCTCACTACATGATACTCTTATCTACATGACTAGAATATCATTAAAAGTTTGGATACCCCATCTGATATCTCTAAATTTCCATATGTGCACTAAAGTTATGTTAAATAGTACCCCATGATAACTATCTGGCTTACACACACAAAAAGCACACAACCAATCCAAAAATTATACAACATACCTAACCAATCTCATTAACATCAATCAATGTCGTTTTCATTTTCATTGGTTCCTTGTCATCACAATTTCCTTGACACCATTGACATCATCACAATTCTTTGACACATTTGCCATCATAATTCTTTATGACCTCAGTTACAATTCACAAACATAATTCACATCATCACCAATCTCACTTCATAATCTATCACAAATCATAATACATAAATCTCAACAAATCAACACAACTCAATTTCACATTATATTCCAAAAATTTCATAATTATATAAAATACACAATTCAATACTCAATAAATTTCACATCACCATCCACTATATTATATAAGTATTTAACCTCAATAATTTACCACAATCTCATTTCTATAACATGAAATACCAAATCTCACAATCTAAAATCAACAATTCAATTATATAACATTTATCTCATCATTTTTCATCATAATCCACATATATAAGCTCTTTTAAGTCAATTTAGAACATTAATAGTTTCCCTAAAAATAATATATTTTCGCTCAAGAAAAAATAATTTTAAAAACATTATCTCATTCTCACAACATGACCTTTAATCACTAAAAAAAATCATATCTTAAATTTTACAAATTATTTTTGCATGAAATAAATAGCATTAGTTAACTAACTTTCAAGGCTAAAACTTTTATGAAAGACACTCTTCCAAATTCCTAATAAAAACATACCATAAGGGGTTCGTAATTCCAAAACAAATAAATTTCTTGACAGCTTGACCTTTAATTACAAAAAAAGAATCATATCTTGAGTTATATATATATCCTTTTTATGTGTAACAAAATCCATTAGTTAGATAATATGTAGGGTTACAACTTTCATGAAGATCATATTTTGAAATTCAAAATAAAAATAAGTCAAAATAGTTTCACAATCTTAGAACGAAACCCAATTTACAATTTCACATCTAATAATCATATAATTTTCATCAATTTCACATAAAAATACATCAACACACATATCATCTAATAATCATGAATAATTTTATTTAATTAACTTCCCTTACCTCTAATCAAGTTTTCCTCAAATTGAGATGGATGAAAGATTAATCTACTTATGATTGAATGGTTTGGAAGAATTGGGAAAATTGGAAAAAGTTTAGAGAGATTAGAAAGAATGGGAGATAGGGTTTTCTGAAAAATTATGAGAAAATAAGAGGATTAGAATTAAATAAGTTACTTATAATCTCTTCCCTTCCTAAGCAAGTGGGCTTGAGATTTACCTAATACCCGATCTTACTATATAAATTTAATTCCACAATAAAAATTATAAATTGTTCATATAAAATAAGTATCTAAAATTAATAAAATATATATCTATATGGTTGAATTTTTTTTTTATAATATAAAATAAATAGGTAAAAAAGTTGACGAATTTAAATTTATTCGTTATATATGGAATGAAAATTTTTAATAAAAGAATTTATTTATTAAAGATTTAAGTTCCTTTTATTTCATTAATATATTTAATTAAAGAATAAAAATAAGAAAATTATATAAAATTATATATGATTAAAAAAATTATAATAAACAAATATCTTCATATAAAATAACTTTTATACTATTATTTTTTATCTTTTATAAAATAAATTTAATTAATTAATATATATTTAATCACATAATAATATAAATATTTTTTTATAAAATTAGTTTCTAAAATTAACAAAAATATATGTAGAGGGGTTGAATAGTTTTTTTTTTTTAAGTAAATAAAAAATTATGTTTAGTTCTTAGAGATAATTTTTTTAAGTAATTATATTTAATAAAATTAAATTCTCTTTACTTAATCAATCTTAATTTAAATATATTTTATATTTAATTATATCAAATATATTAAATTCTATAATATACTTAAAATATAAAATATTTAACTTAATAATAATTTTAAAAAATTATATTTTATAATATAAAACTACTTCTAGAACAAAGGTTAACCGTCATATTACTAGGATTAAGAATAAGTACTATATTTTAACGCTATTCCAGAATAACAGTATCTGTTTAAGTACAGGAAATACACGACATGTAAATGTATAATAAATTCAGTAATGCTACAAACCAAAAAGAATTAATACAACAATCCAACACCTGCATCATTCCTCTTTTGGAATAGATAAGTGCAGAAATAAATAAAGGTTACAATAAAAGGCCTCAGTTCTTGTGAATCGGTAAATATCAACAACCAAGCTAAATTTATATCCAAGCAATGCCAAAAATTCAGATCCTTTAAGTACAGCTTCTCTAACTAGAGAAGCCTAAGATGTGCCGTATCATTCAGCCTTTTTATCTGCCAACCAGTTCTCAGAGAATGCTGCAACACAGTCACCGATGAGTCTTCTATGCAAAACTTATGTGACATCAGAGGGCTACATCCAAGAAGGCCAGTCAGGAGACACTTAATTGGCACAGAATGAGTAAACAGTCCAATACACGACACAGTATGTGAAAAGCTGCTGAAGCCAGAACTATTCAGAGAATTTTGGTGGTTTACATTGCCAGAAGAAATTTCATCTTCAATTACATCACCAGTGGTTGTCACAAATTGTAGCCTGCTCTTGCCAGACTTTTTCCTAGAGAATGCAGGCCGATGCCTGCTGTGCAAATCCCATTGGTTTGGAGGGAGAGAAGGTTCATCTTGGTCATGAATTGAGTTTGTAAGAAGAGAATGGGAATTGTGCATCGCAAATGCATTGTTGTCATTTTGATGTGATGATAAATCTAATCTCAATTTTTCATGTAATCCTAGGACAGTTCCATTTAAGAAGCTAATCATCCGGAATTCTACTTGTCTAAGTGATTCACCAGAAGGTGCAGTAAAATCTGGCTGGAACCTGTCAATTATGGCCTGAATTTCAGGTGGATATATTTCTGATCGAAGGCAGCCTTCCCAATTTCCTTGACTAATCTCTGCAAGAGCATCCGATGATTGAATTTGTTCCTCCGAAAATTTGACTTCCTGACCATTGGAACTTAAAAGTGTAAGATTTCAAGCACAATATTCTGGAATGTAGTAAGCCTTTTCTCATTGGCAGTCATGCAACAATGAACCATCAGAAGTGAAATTTCTGAAGACACATTAAGTTCAATGTAAAACAACCATGCTACTATTACAGATTCAAGTTAACTAATTCTGGAGTTTATTTTGTTCATGCCTTCCAACCATTGAATGTGTTTAGCATCAAAATCATAATGAAGTTTTAGTTTCCCCCTTTTCCATCTTGCTCGGATAAAAAGGAGAATTTTTTATAACTTTTATTCATACAAATCAGCATCCAACACAAGCAAAAAGTAATAGTCAGTTTGGGTAGCTTTGGGTTTTCCCTCACTCCCATCCACAATTTCATAGATATGTTATTTAACCTCGCATCCATTCACCT
Organism: Macrotyloma uniflorum; assembly: GCA_016859785.1. Classification (NCBI taxonomy): domain Eukaryota; kingdom Viridiplantae; phylum Streptophyta; class Magnoliopsida; order Fabales; family Fabaceae; genus Macrotyloma; species Macrotyloma uniflorum. Next base: position 300,242 of record BDMB01000096.1, on the reverse strand, counting down.
AGAGTATCAATCTTTAGAACAACATCCATGTTTTAGCAAATTGCAAGTGAAAATATTCAACATTGGTCCTTTACAGTTATGCACATCATATTGGTCTTCCATTTATCTTCAACACCCTCAATGATAACTAATGCCAAAAACTTTTATTCTTTGATGGCAAGAAATGATATTTCCGGACCAATTTAATGTGAAATATAACTTGAAAGACTAATTTGATGCATGTATGAACAGAGGACCAATAAGATGTCACATATATCCTTGAAGGATCAAAACAGATATTTACTTGTTTAACAATGAACTAGCAGGATACAGGGAGTGTGGAATCTTTAAAAAAACCTTATTATATCTTAAGTATGAGGTGGCTGGTTTTTAATGAAATTGTTATTAAAAAGTCTAGTTCATAGTTTTTTCCAATCTAAGTTTATCCAGACCCTTTTCCTTTCCATTGTCTCTCCTCCTTCAGCTAGATCTAAAGGCTGTTCTAGGATGAGATAAAATTGCAGGAACCACCCTATCCACCCAAGAGTCAATATAAGCAGAGAACCACAAAATTTTACATTTCTATATAGAAATTCAATATTAGAATCAGTTTTTGTGTAATTATGAACTAAACTATTCTCAACCTTGACCTGTGACTTGTTTTATATGCAGTTATATTTGTGGTCTTCTTTTATACCATTTACAACTAGTTATCAAAGTTGACAAGCACCCCCTTAGTAATTTATCTCACTTGATAAAAGTGAATTTCATAAGCATCTACCAGCATTAGCAGATAACTGTTCCTTTAAGCCCGCCATTACTTAGCTGACATTATTATTACTAAATAAATACTGATACGGTTAGCTAACATCTGGAAAATAATACAAGCTACCCTACCTTCTTCCATGTATTTTATCTCAGATTTACCCTATGACATCATCCACTAAGTTTAAAGTTGAAGAAAAAATTAGATCAACAAATTTTGTAAACAGAAAGAATTGGAAAGAAATTGAAAACAGAAAATGCCAAACTTCTATAGACCATTTTTCAATTTTACTTGTCTACTGTTCTGTATAATTAAGTTACAGAAAATCCAAAACGGCATGAGTTTTATGCTAAATTTTATGTTCAAAAGGATTGATTTGACGTCAATATCAATTCTCTAAATATTAGAGGAGAAAACCAACTTAAGCTGTGATCAGAGGAATACATCCGCTTCCCCGTAATCTTAAAAGTAGCAGGGTTCCACAGAGCATACTAGCCTTAACAACAATATAAAAAACACATGGTATATTGATATTAACCCATCTATCGGAGACATCAATTCAGTATGAGATGTCCTAAGAAAGTCAAACATATTTTTATTATAGTAAAGCAACAAGCAAGCACACTCAATAAACCTACCTATATCTATACTCAGTCAAAGCATTTATCGAACAAAATCTAGAAAAGACAGACACAGCATTACACACACATTACAGGACACACCACACCTACAATACAATGTACATACAAAAACCAACAATAAAGCCTTATCCCTGCAAGTTCAGCCACATGAATCGCACCATACAAGCAGGCTTGGTTATGATACAATGTACATAACTAGTACAAAATCAACATCAAACGCAATGTCATATCAAAAGAAACAATGCTCTAAAAGAAAACATGAGTCAGTATTATAGTAGACATAATAAAATGTTACAGTTTGTCTAATTACTGGCTGGATATTCTCGTCTATCTTTCTATAAAAGCTTAAAAACATAAAATGCAGTTCGAAGCATTCAAAATTCATGGCCTGAAGACATGTTTGACACACTATAAACACTAGTACTATTTCAAATTGCAAGTGATCCTTTGCACTTGCACACAATCAAGCACGCTCAAACTAAGTATTCTCATTTATCTCTATCGACAAAATCTTAAAAAACATAAAATGCAGTAAGAACCATTCAAAATAAACGCAAGAACGCATGTGGAACATTCAAAATTTAAGTCATCCTTTCACTTGCAAAAATTGAGCACATTCAAACTGAGTAAAGTACCTTACACACTGACACCGCCGTGGACCGCGCCCGATCCAGCGGCGACGAGTACACGGCGCTGAACCGAACCCCCTGTGACTTGAGGAACACGGCCAGAGCCCTGGCCTGGCGCATCCCGTTGGCGGTGAGCGCAGCGGCAGGGCAGCGACCGCCGACCAAATCCGGCGCCAAATTTAATTCACACTCGCCGTGGCTGATCAGGAAAACCTCCGTCACGGTCTCGTCATCCGGCACCATCCCGTTCGCGGAGAAGCTCCGCGAGAGGGCAGGTGGTGACGGCAGCGGCGGCGGCGGCCCGAGTACGTTGTAGGGGTCCCAGACCTTGATAGAGGGGCCAAGGCGCGGCGTCCCGAGCGACGAGAGCTGCGGCGAGAGCGGCGACGCGGAGGCGTGGCACGGCAGCATCTCCGGCTCCTGTTCGAGAACCTTCTTCACCATGTGATTCCCCAATTGGGGCCGGCCCAACAATGGCCCGTTGAGGTTCCTTTCATCTTCCTCCTCTGGTTCTTCTTCTTCCTCCTCCTCTGGTTCTTCTTCCTCTTCATCGCTCTCTTCCACTACTTGCAGTGACTGACTCGCACCCATTTCGAGTGGGTTCTGAAACAGGGTCGGATCGCGCGAGATGCGGGGTTTTATCGCTCGGATTTGAAGCGCATCAGTGGTGAGGGGTAAAAATGAAAATCAGTTGAGAATAGCGAATGAATGGAAATGAAGAGAAGTAGATCTCGCTGAGTGTCGTTCTTTCGATCGTCATTGGATGTGGTTTTCATGGTTTCTGAAGCAAAAATCTACCGTATCAGATGACAATGTAATAAGAATATATATGAACAATATATATTCGAGCAAAGAGATATTCTCAATCTTAATTTTTTTTTTACTAATAATTGATTAGATTGAAAAAAAAAAAAAATATATATATATATATATAATATAATCTAGAGAGAGGTTTCATTATTTATATTTTTATCTAGTTTTTATGTAATTATTTTAATATATTTTAAAATTATTTTCTTTTTTATATATTTTTTAATTAAATTTTTAAAAGTTGAACCCTAAGTTTTTTGAGAAGGATTGACCTTGTGGCCTATGAGCTACCCTTGTCTCTTCTCCTAGCTAGACTACACAATGTATTTTACGTCTCTCAGCTTAAGAAGTTCATATCGGATCCCAACCACATTCTTGAGGTAGAAGAGGTTGAGATTAGAAAGAATCTTTCTTTTAAAGCTACACTAATAAGAATTGAGGATAGAAAAACCAAGCAGCTTAGAGGAAGAGTCATAAACCTAGTTAAGGTGGTATGGATATGAGAATTGGTGATTCTATTTGGGAGTTTGAGGATGACATGTTGAGGTCTTATCCCCAACTTTTTGACAGGTAAGGACTATTTGAGAATTGGTGATTCTACTTGGGAGCTTGAGGATGACATGTTGAGGTCTTATCCCCAACTTTTTGACAGGTAAGGACTATTTTCGAGGACTAAAATTTTTGTAGTTCGAGGAATTGTAAGAATCTAGTAAGAATTAGCCTAAGTGAGACAATGAGTTTAAGTGGTGAAAGGTGAAAGTGTTTAGTAAAGTTTTTAAAAGAGTTATAAATAGAAAAACTAAACATTTCAACCTTCATTAATTCAAATCCACTATTGTTAAGATTTTTCTTTACCAGCAAGCACATTGGATCAGTTGTAGTACAAAACAAGTGTCGTATCTTTAGGGACTTGTAAAATATTCAATAACAGTTATGATGCACTTTAAACATGTCTTCTTTAAAAGAGATTCAATTCTGATTTATATGTACTGATGCAAGAACTATTTAAACACTTCTTACTAGAAATTAAAATTACTGGATTCAGGTAATTTATTGAGAATGAATTTCCCTAATTCCCTCCTTCTGTACCTAGTGTTCAATATTATTAACTCTTGAATTTCCTTCTAAACAATTTCCTACTTAGAATTTCTAAAGATTATATCAAAACAGTCAATTCCATGTACCATTAAAATAAAATCCCTGCATTGAGCACAGGGTTAAATTAACTAATGGACTCAAACCTATTCCTAGTATTCATGTCCAATCGTTGATCTGATTCAGAGCAGGTTTAAACTCACTTTTTCAACATGAATCCAAACAGAAATTAAAAGATGATTAAGTAATTCATCTTAGCATGGAATACAGAATCAGACAAATAACATTGAATCAAAGAATAATATATATATATATATATATATATATAATCACAAATTTATACAGCAGAGGTAATGAGTTACGTTCATCTTAATACACAAAGAAAGCTTAGTTGTTCATAATGATAAAAGCAAAATTATAGACAATAGCAAATTCCAGGTTGAATCTTGAATCTTCTCCCATTGATTCAGACCTTCCTTCCTTGCCTCTATGTTTCTGTGAACACCAAACTCGCTTCGTTTTGAAGAATCCCCCCAATCAAAGTTCCAATTCGTCCATTTATACATTCTTTATTTTAATGAACCCTCGTTCAAGCTAGAGTTCTTCGCTCAAGCAAGATAGGGAACTTCAAGCTGAAGAAACATCCTTTCACTCAAGCGAGAGTTATGTCGCTTGAGCAAAAGATGCCTAAGAACATTTTCTCGTTTACGCTTCACTCGCTCAAGCGAGTATATACTTCGTTCAAGTGAGTGCATTCCAGAGGACCTCCTCTTCTTGTAGCAACTTTTGCTCAAGCGGCCACAACGTCTGCTTGAGCGAAATTGTCCTGTACTGCTGACTTGTAGTGCTGAGTTGATCCTTCAATTTGTCTTTTCTTTGATTTCTTTCTTTTGATTGGTTGTTTTCTTTCAAATTGAGTATTTTTCTTCTGCATACAAAAAATATACATAAGTTATTCTAGATTTGGGTAATTTCCAATAGAATTAAAGCATAATAAGTTGTCAAGTGTCCCCAAAGGCAAAAATTTTCACTATATATTTTCACTTAACAACTCCCCCCAACCTAAAATCTTGCTTGTCCTCAAGCAATGTGGTACAACGTTCAACCCCAAAACAAAACCAGTTAATCCCGAACCAAACTATGCAGTTGAGTGAGTTAAGATGGTTCATTAAAATCATTGATCAGTGTTATCACTCACCTTAAAACTTCATGCAAGATTTAATTACCTGAGGATATTGATTCAAAAAGGGATGATAATCACAACTTTAGATGAAACCAGATGCAAATATATATTCCAATTTCAAAGATTAACAATAGGATAAATTCATTAACCTATATGAAGAAGCATTCTCTCTCAAGCAATTGACATTTGCAATTATATTGTCTCTCAAGGGTGAGTGTTTTCTCTCGTTTACACACTTTATTCAAGTAATTTGACATTGCTTTTCATCTTTACACAATCATACTTGCAAAGTAAGACTTGAATCTTGAGGTCTTTAAGACTTGTAATGCGGCTTAGGCTAACAAGAATTTCATGGTTTTTCTTGGATAACAAAGCATTTGAAAGATTGAAGACATATGACTGTATCTTGTTTGTCCTTTTTCCTCAAGTAACAACCTTCCTTTCAGATTTAGTTCCCATGCAATCTTCTCTCATTTTCTGTTTTCTTTCACTAAGTCTCTCTCTTTTTCTATTTAACACTTGAGAGATTGTCCTTTAACTTTTGTAGTCTTTAAGCTTATTTTCCTGTTTCTTGCCTTACTTAACTTTTGATTCCATCACCCTCTTTCTCATTTAATGTTCTTCAATCTTTCAAATAGAATTAAGGGTGGTTGTACTGATTGAGGCTCAAATCCAGGTTCAACAATTGTTTACATATAAAAGCTCAAGTTCAAACAGGTTTTCAGCATTTCATTCAAGTTGGCTATTTGGCTCTGAGTTCACTAACCTAACAAAATAATCTTGCCTCAATCATTTTCAAGTCTTTTCTAAGCATAACAATCATAAAGAATCAAGCAATATCTATTACCATCATGCAGTGTTAGAATTGTATTCACTCAAAGTGTTTAGGTTGCACTCTACTACTGGATCAAAGCTTACTTCTTCAATGCAGTTAATTTCAAGTTCCCAAGGTTAATCACTTTTCATGTTTATAACTTCACATCCTAGTCTCACTTGTTGTTAATCAGCTCAACTTACCTTATTGACTCAAAATCCTCAAAACAAAAAGGTTTTTCATTGTTCTAATTTTGAATTCAACATGCCATCATTGATTCTTTTTCAACCAACTTAACTCAGTTCATTCACAGTTTGTAAAAATTTTTACCTATCACTAACTTTCATAGCCAAAAGATTAATTATAACTAACTGCCTAAAACGTACTACTGACTAAATTCCAAACTAGCTATTAAAGTCTATGCATAAAAAGAAATTGAATCATAAAAACAGTTTAAAGCTAAAATTAAAACAAAGGAACCAGGTCAATCTCCTCCTCTTGTCTCATCTCCTACTGTCTCCATTTCTTCATCTTCCTCTTCATCTTCTTCTTCATCATCTCCTTCATTATTTTTTTTTCTTGTCTCATCTCTTTCCCCATCATTTCCTCTAGTATCCTCTTCATTCTCACTCCCCCCTAGGAAAATTGGACTGTCCTCAGGCCATTGTACCATGGTGAGGGGTGTTGAGAAAACAGGTTTAAAAAGTGGTAGAAACTCTCATTGAGGCTAACTTGACCTCGGTGATTGGCAACTTGTTGACTCTCCAAATGGATCATGTGAAGCTCCAATTTTTTTAGATGTTCTATCAATTGTGCTTGTTGTGAGTCATTGGGATATGAAACAGATGATAGTCCTGGTTGCTCTGAAGGTTGCTACATTTCTGTCTCAATCGGTGGAGGAGCATCAGAATTGGTGCAATTCTTTTCAATTAATTTTCGGTCGATTGTAGGTCGAATTTTGACCGAGGGATTCACATCAACTCCTTCTACTGCACACAAGGCTGTGATGAGAGCAGGAAATCCCAATGCTTTGGAATGATCAGTTTTCCGACTGCGCTCTTGAGTTGCAAAGTTATGGATTTCCTCTAAGATTAGGGTGGCTATATTAATTGTGTATCGCTTCATGATACTGTAAACAATGTGACACCTTGCCATGTTGAGGTGGGAATTGTACTTGATGGGTACAATATTCGCCAGGAGGAAGGAAGTCCAAATTTGAGTTAAAGTCATCATGTTACTCCGGAGCATTCTTAATGCTTTTCCTGCATGATTCATTTCATACATCCTTCCTAGTAAACATAGAAGTTGAGCTGTGAAACGATCCTCAAACTTGCTTACAACACCTGTCAAAGTTCCCATTCTTAGTATTTGATAAATACAATATGCCCCTGGATTCAATTGCGTAGGGTGCCCCAGAAATGCATTAATGTTGTCCCTATCATATGAAATTCATCTTCCCCTCACTTTTGATCTCTTTTCACTGCATTGCCCTTCCACCGGCCACGCATTTGCATAAAATTCTCGAACCACTTCTGGATCAAACTTTGGTAGAGGTTCTGCTAGTCTCCTCTATCCTCTACGGGTGATTTCTTCATTAAACTCAGAATACTCATTTTCTTTAAGTTCCACCCTCCTCTCAGCGATGAATGTCCAATTTTTCAATATGTTGTATTTTTGTTGCCTTTCTTCATCTCTGAATAGTGTCCTGTCCCAATGTATTTCAGGTTCTTCGGTTCTGGGTCTTATTCCAGCACCTCTAGAAGAAGTGCTTGCTTGTTTGCTTCTTCTGGACGTCATCTGTAACCAACAATTTATGGTTTGCTCCAAACAATCAAATATAAATAAGCAGCTCATCACAATATTTTAATCAGTTAGAAAATGTAATTCTTTCAAACTCAAGGCATTGTCATTCAATCCATTGGTTAGTGCAACAAAGAAATAAATACACAGATACAAAGACATTCAATAGTTTGGAATCACAACTTGAAATTTGCACTGCAATATAAAACAGATGAGGTTTCACCATTTCAAAATTGCAAAATCAAAGTCCCACCATTTCAAAATTATTCTTCTGTTCTTAAGCAGTGAAACCAGTGGGAATCCCTAATTGATGAACCCCCAAAACGTAACCCAAAATGCAATGCTGCTATATATGAATGAGCATTTATGAGAGAAACTAGCACAAATCGAAACAATACAAAATGCAACCTAATGCTTCCTCTCTAATCAGCACAATACAAGCTATGAGGAATCGATACTTATAGTGAACTCGAAGATTGAATTGAGAACGAATAAACAAAATAGAAGATGCTAGAGGGCAAAATGTTTTGTTCAAAGATGGGATTAGTGAAGATTGGCTCGTGAATTTGGGAAATTTTGGTGTTAGGGTTCGAAATTGGGAAAAAGGGGAATGTTTGTAATTGAAAAAAAATTGACCTAATCCCTTTTTTAAAATCGAAATTCGAACACTTTCGCTCAAGCGAAAATATATCACTTGAGCGAAACTAAACCCGAGAGCCTTTCTTCTTTCTGCAGAAATTTTTGCTTGAGCGTACAAAATCTCACTTGAGCATACTTTAACTAGTGAGCCTTTCAAAGATTTTCGCTCAAGCGAAAATTAACGTTGCTCAAGTGACGATATCAGTTAAATTTCTGGCTCTTTTTCTGGTTTGTTCGCTTGAGCGAAACTTGATTAGCTTGAGCGAATATATGAAAAAAATACCCTTGAAATTATGTGCTCAAGCAAAAATGTTTATTCAAGATCACTTCAAAACTTAGTTTTCCCTTATTGATCGAATTTTTTTCAGCAAAAGATTTTTAAAACACAGCTAACGTATGACCATCAGCTAGTTCAAAACTATGTAACATAATGTACATAAAGCACAGTAAAGACTTCAAATAGAAACTCAAAACACTGGGTTGCCTCCCAGGAGCGCTTGTTTAACGTCTTTAACTCGACGCCTATATAATTAAGGATCATTAAGTTGAATGATGGTGGTGAGTCTTTCAACTTCACCTCCCAGATAGGCTTTCAATCTTTGACCATTTACTATCCAGCATCTTTTGGTTGCTAGATCTTCTATCTCCACTATTCCATAATGTTTGACATTCATCACAACAAAGGATCCTGATCATTTGGATTTAAGCTTCCCAGGAAAAAGTTTCAACCTAGAGTTGAACAAAAGTACAAGCTAGCCTCGATGAAAATTTCTTTTGAGAATCTTTTGGTCATGGTAAGCTTTAACCCTTTCTTTATACAACTTTGAAGACTCATATGCATTGAGCCTCATCTCTTCTAGCTCATGTAGCTGAAGTTTTCTTTTTTTTTTCTGTTGATCCTTTAGCATCAAAATTCAGGAATTTCAAGGCCCAGTATGCTTTGTGCTCCATCTCCACTTGTAGATGACAGGACTTACCATAAACAAGTTGAAATGGGGAAAGTCTAGTAGGAGATTTATATGCAGTCCTGTAAGCCCAAAGTGCATCATCCAACTTGAGAGACCAATCTTTTCTTATGGATGAGACAGTTTTCTCTAGAATTCTCTTGATTTCTCTGTTTGAGATTTATGTCTGTCCATTAGTTTTTGGATGATAGGGTGATGCCACCTTGTACTTAACCCCATAGTGTTGTAGACATTTTTGGAGTAGTGTATTGCAAAAATGTGAACCCCCATCACTGATCAATACCCTTGGGGTACCAAATCTACAGAATATGTTGTTTTTGAGAAACTTGATAACAGTCTTTGCATCTGCCTTTGAAACTGCAACTGCCTCCACCCATTTAGAAACATAATCAACTACTACTAGAATGTATTTGTTTGAAAATGACGACGGCAGTGGGCCTATGAAGTCAATCCCCCAATAGTCAAACACCTCCACTTCTAGCATGATGTTTAAGGACATCTCATTTCTCTTTGAAATTCCTCTTGTTCTTTGGTAATTTTTGTATTGTTGTACATAACTATGAGCATCTTTGAATAAGGTTGGCCAGAAAAAACCTGATTGGAGAACTTTTGATGCAATTCATTCTCCATTGAAATGCCCACCATAGGGAGAACTATGACAGTGCTAGAGAATGCTTTGGGCTTCCTCCTTTGTCACACATCTTCTCAATAAATTAGCATTCCCTATTTTGAAAAGATAGGGATCATCCCACACATAGCATTTTGCATCTTTAAAGAATTTTTTCTTTTGATGCCAATTAAAGTCCTCAGGAACAACCCCTATAGCTTTGAAATTTGCCATGTCTGCAAACCATGGTCTTTCTTGAATGACAAAAAGCTTTTCATCAGGAAATTCTTCTATAATATCATGCTCCTTCATAGTCACCTCTTCATTAATCAATCTAGATAGATGATCTGCAACAAGATTCTCACTTCCCTTTTTATCCTTGATTTCCAAATCAAATTCCTGTAACAATAACACTCATCTAATCAATCTTGGTTTGAGTCTAGTTTAGCAAGCAAGTATTTGATAGTTTCATGATCTGTGTATACAATAACTTTTGATCCTATCAAATAAGGTCTAATTTTTTCCAAAGCAAACACTATTGCAAGTAACTCTTTCTCTATTGTGGCATAGTTAATTTGAGCTTCATTTAGAACCTTGCTTGCGTAATGTATGACATGAAGAGTTGTAGCCTTTCTCTAACCAAGTACAACCCCTACAACATAATCACTAGCATCACAGTTTAATTCAAAATTAAGATTCCACTCAGGTGCTGTAATGATGGGAGCTGAACATAGTTTTTGTTTGATAGCCGAGAAGGCCTGTAGGCATTCTTCATCAAAACTAAACTTCTTGTCCTTATTCAACAGGTTGCTAAGTGGTTTTTGCAATCCTAGAGAAGTCTTGAATGAATCTTCTATAGAACCCTGCATGTCCCAAGAAACTTCTTATGCCTTTCACATTGGTTGGAGGTGGTAGTTTTGAGATGATTTCCACCTTGGCTTGATCCACTTCAATACCCTTCTCAGAAATTTTATGGCCAAGCACGATTCCTTCCTTCACCATAAAATGGCACTTTTCCCAATTGGGAACCAGATTTGTCTCAACACACCTTTTTAGCACTATATCTAGATTTTTCAGACAAGAATCAAATGACTCTCCAAATACTAAAAAGTCATCCATGAAAATTTCTATGCTTTTCTCTACTAGGTCTGAAAAGATATTAAGCATGATTTAACTTTCTATAATCTATGCACATCCTCCAACCTATGACAGTCCTTGTGGGAATCAATTCATTTTTCTCATTGTGTATCACTATCATTCCTCCTTTCTTAGGAACAACCTGGACTAGACTGACCCATGTACTGTCTAAAATTGGATATATCATATCGACTTCAAGCAATTTTATTACCTCTTTTCTTACCACTTTTTTCATTGTGGGATTAAGGCGCCTTTGAGGTTGAGCTATAGGTATGTAGTCTTCCTCCATTAAAATCTTGGGCATGCAATATGAGGGACTGATTTTCAAGTCAAATAGTGTCCAACCTATGGCTCCTTTATTAGCTTTTAGTACCTCAATCACCTTATGTTCTTCTTCTGCTGAAAGAAAATTATTGAGTATGACCGATTTACCTCCATCATCTTCAAGAAACACATATTTTAAGTGAGATGGTAGCTGCTTTAATTCTATCTTTGGGGGCTAAAAAGATCCTTCCTTAGTCAATTCTTGTTTTTGAACTATAGCATGAGGCATTTCCTTGGCTCTATCTATCTCTGACAAGCAGTTTCTTATATCTTCCTCTTCCTTAAAGGTTGCAGTGGAATTCAGTAATGCCTTCATTAAAGGATCTGTAGTGGAAAAATTTTCTTGAACTTCTAAACAGCATTCATCGATTTCATCAATTCTAAAGCACTCTTTCTTGTCATTTGGATGTTTTATGGCCTTAAAAACATCAAAATTAACCTCATCATCTGCACACGCACCTTCAACTTCCCATTGTCTACATCAATAATTACCTTGACCGTTTTCATGAAAGGTCTCCCAAGAATAAGAGGTACTTCAACATCTTCTGGTATATCCATTACCACAAAGTCAATTGGAAAAAAAAACCTATCAAATTTTACCAGTAAATCCTCAATTACCCCGTGTGGATATTTTACTAATCTATCAGCTAGTTGTAGAGTCATTCAAGTAAACCTCATCTCTATCTCTCCTATCTTCTTTACCATTGACAAAGGCATGAGATTAATACTAGTTCCAAGATCTAATAATGCCTTACCAACTGTAAGATTGCCTATTGTTACAGGCAGAGTAAAGCTTCCTAGATCTCTAGATTTCTGAGGTAGAGATTTTTTTAATAATGGCACTACATCCAGCTTCTAGCTCAACTGTTTCTTGCTCATTAAACTTCCTCTTCCTTGTCAACAACTCTTTCATAAATCTGGCATAGTTTGACATTTGTTCCATGGTTTCTATAAATGGAATGTTGATCTATAGTCGCTTTAGAATATCAAGAAATCTAGCAAATTGTCTTTCCTTATCTTTTTTTGATTGAGCATGTAGATAAGGTAGATTCCTCACAGGAGGAGTGTTCACTTCTTTTTCTTTCGTCCTTCTCTTCTCAATCTTCTCACCTTCATTATCATTCTTTTTTATTTCCTCCTCCTTCTCATCCTTTTTATTCATCTCCACTTCATTCTCACTCTCATTTTCAGTTGCATCAATTTTTTCTTCAACTATCTCTTTTTCTTTCTACAAGTTCTCACTTATCCCTCTACCAATAACAGTGTCTCTCCTAGTTGCGATAAACTTACAATGCTCCTTAGGATTAACTTGTGTATTAGCTGAAAATTTAAGGTCTTGTTGCTCGGCTAATTGCTTCGCTAGTTGTCCCACCTTCATTTCCAAGTTTCTAATAGAAGCATCAGTATTTTTCTAATTTGATGTAGAAACTTGCATGAATTGTGTGAGTGCTTCCTCCATCTTAGTCAACCTGTCTTGTTGGTATTGTTGTTGATTTTGATATGGCTTTGGAGGAGGCTGTCTCTGAGATATTCCTGCATCTTGATTCCATCCATAATACTGGTTTGGATTGCTTCTCCAACCTGAATTTTGGTTAAAGTTGTAAGTGTAATTATCCTGTTTCCTTGCATTGCTCATATAATTCACCTCATCCTCCTGTTGTGGATGAGCAATCATACAATGACCATTTGGATGGTCTCCTACACAAAAGTCACATCTCAATACTTGTTGAGACCTTAAATGTGAAGATGATCCCATTTGCATTTTTGACATCTGTTTCTTCAAATCTGAGAAAGAAGTTTATTTTGAGCCAGGATTGCATTATGTGTATCTAATTCCAGAATTCCTTTCTTGGCAGGTGCATGCTGACTTCTATCATGATGTGCTTGATAGTCACTGGCTGCTAATGCATCAATTATTGTAATAGCCTCTTCTGAATCTTTCATCATCATAGACCCTCTTGCAGAAGCATCCATTTTGGTTTGTGGTCTCAACTCATTACAGAACATGTTGAGTTGAGCTACATTATCAAACCCATGATTTGGGCATTTTGTCAGTAACAACTTATATCTTTCCCATGCTGCACAAAGAGGTTCATCAGTAGCTTGAGAAAAAGTAACAATGGCTGACTTTGCACTAATGTATCTAGAGGGAGGAAAAAATCTGGTCAGGAACTTTCTTTCTACATCTTCCTATCTAGTTAAACTTAGGTTTGGGTGAGATTGCAACCATGTTCTAGCCTTTCCAGTTAAGGAGAAGGGAAATAATCTGAGATAAACTACTTCCTCATCCTCTTCAGGTATTCCCATAGTGCCACAGAGCTCATAAAAAGTGGATAAGTGATTATAAGATCTTCATGATCCATTCCTGCAAATTGGTTGGAAGTTATAAGTGACAGGAGAGCTGACTTCATTTCCACCCCTTTTTTTGTTGGTCTGGCTATGCTAGAAAAGTGTCTTGGTCCAAGCTGATGAGCATACTCCCCCAATAAACTCCTTTGATTATTATAATTATGTCCTTCACCTCCTGGGTTTCCAGCTGCACCAGCACCTCCAGGATTAGCCATTTGATTTGTTTGCTCTTGCTGAATAGAGATAGAAGTGGATGACTCTTCTTGTTGCTACCTTTCCTTATCTAACTTTTTTTGCTTTCTTGTTCTATTGTTATTTTTCCTGGCTGTCCTTTCAATCTCAGGATCAAAGAGTAAATCCTCAACCTGATTTTTACCTCGCATACAAGAAAAAGCTAAACAAGAAGATTAGCCCAAAAAAAAAAAGAATTATCTACCAAAACTGAATTTACTAGTTCTCTATAATTATTCACAAACAGGTTTAAAGTTTATCAACAAAATTATTGAATATCTTGGCACAAGTCCCCAGCAACGATGCCAAAAACTTGTTAAGATTTTTCTTTACTAGTAAGCGCACTAGATCAGTTGTAGTACAAAACAAGAGTCGTATCCTCAAGGACTTGTAAAATATTCAATAACAGTTATGATGCACTTTAAACTTGCCTTCTTTCAAAGAGATTCAATTCTGATTTATATGTACTGATGCAAGAACTTTTTAAACACTTAATCAAAATTAAAATTATTGGATTCAGGTAATATATTGAGAATGAATTTCACTAATTCCCCTCCTTCTGTACCTAGTGTTCAATGTTATTAACTCCTGAATTTCCTTCTAAACAATTCCCTGCTTAGAATTTCTAAAGATTATATCAAAACAGTCAATTCCTTGCACCATTAAAATAAAATCTCTACATTGAGTATAGGGTTAAATTAACTAACGGACTCAAACTTATTCCTAGTATTCATGTCCAGTAGTTGATCTGATTCAAAACAGGTTTAGACTCACTTTTCTAACATGAAATTAAAAGATGATTAAGCAATTAATCTTAGCATGGAATACAGAATCAGACAAATAACATTGAATCACAAAATAATATATATATATATATGATCACAAATTTATACACAACAGAGGTAATGAGTTTACCTTCATCTCAATACACAAAGAAAGCTTAGCTGCCCATAATGATAAAAGCAAAATTACGGACAGTTGCAAATTCCAGGTTGAATCTTGAATCTTCTCCCGTTGATTCAGACCTTCCTTCCTTGCCTCTGCTTTTCTGTGAACACCAAGCTCGCTTTGTTTCACTCAAGAGAGTTATGTCGCTTGAGCGAAAGATGCCTGAGAACATTTTCTCGTTTCTAGTTCACTCGCTCAAGCGAGTATACCCTTCGCTCAAGCGAGTGCATTCTAGAGGACCTCCTTTTCCTGCAGCAATTTTTGCTCAAACGGCCACAACGTCTGCTTGAGATCGAAATTGTCCTATACTGCTGACTTGTAGTGTTGAGTTGATCCTTCAATTTGTCCGTTCTTTGATTTCTTTCCTTTGATTGGTTGTTTTCTTTCAAATTGAGTATTTTTCTTCTGCATACAAAAATATACACAAGTTATTCTAAATTGGGGTAATTTCCAATAGAATTAAAACATAATAAGTTGTCAAGTGTCTCCAAAGGCGAAGATTTTCACTATATTTTTTCACTTAAGAACCATCTCTCTAAAACTCTTTTATCTCAAATCTCTCTACCTTTTCTCTAACTTATCTTCCTCCTACTTCATTCTTTTCAAGATCTGAAGGTACCAAATTGAAGCTTGTGAAGAGTACATCACATCCAACTGATTGGAATTTTGATTTGGGTAAGTTTTTCACGCTCAAAGCCTCCATCTTCCTAATCTGTTTTGTGGTTGCATGTGGGTCTCAACCCCTTGCATGTAAGCTTTTCTTCATCAATATGATTATATCCTAACTTAGGTTCTTAGTGGTGTGTTTTGATTATGAAACAAGTACTTAGGTAGCTAGTTAAAGTAGTGGGAGCCTTGCCCTGTGAAGTAGAGAAAGCGGCATTTTGGACCTAAAACAGGTAAGGGAAACTTGTTTAAATTTTAATTTTTATGAGATATTAAGAAATTGAATCTGAAATTGAATGGATGATTGTTTTGGAATTTATATCCCTAGTTTGAGAGCTGAGAAAATTGGGAATGCTTAATGAATGAGGAATTTACCCAATTTGAGTTGAGCTGTGTGATTTAATATTACTAAATGAAACTGTTGTGATTCAAATACTGTAATCATAGCTTTTTGTTGTTCTTGTTGTGGTAAAATGTGCTTGTGTTTCCAAATGAATTGAGAATTTAAGTCTGATTCATAGTAGATTTAGTAATTAAAATTGGAGATTTAGTAGATTTTGAAGAGCTTGTTGTATTGAACCACATGTTAAACTTTATTTGTATTAAGCTGAATTAAATTCTTGTTTCAGTTGTAAAATTTTGTAGGAGAACCACTTTGAGCTACTTGACCCATCAATTTTTCTTGAAAAGAACATAAGATAAACTAATTTAGAATGTTTAGATGTGTCAAATTTATGAATTGGGTCCAGTAAATCAAAGTGACTTTTTTGCAAAATTTCTAAATAGAACAATTGCACCTTGACTTATATTTGGGAAATGGAAAAAGGAATATCTGAACATTGACATAGTGGAAGCTACTTTTGTTTAAGATTTACCTAGAACCCTAGGACCTAAGATTTTAGAATAGTAAGAACAACTAGACTTTATTTCTGTGTTAGGATTTGCCAATGATAGAAATGGATTATTAGAACTTGGAAATTTTGTTAACTATATGTAGAGTGAATTATTGATTTTTGACTTGTGTGGTTTGAATGTTTACTAATCATACAAAGACTATGTTGGATTCTATGATTGTATGAAGATTGAGTTGATATGGTTCTTACTCATTGGATAAACTAGTTTGAAATTTGGTTATCTAATAGAGATAATTCTGGTATAATATTGATTTTGATAAGTAAATTGATTGTTAATTGATTTTGAGTTGATTGGATGATCTAAATTGGATGGTTGAATTATGTAGAAAAATCATTGTAGATAACTTGATCCAGTACATTTGAAGAAGGTGTGACATAGATTGTTTCAGAACTCATAAACATGAGTAATTGGTAAATGGGATCAAGGGGTTATAAGTTGACTTCTCTACAAAATTCACTTATCTACAAATGTGCTCGGTGGATTGTTGTTCTGTATTGGAAAGGGGAATTCAACTTATAAAATTTCATTTATAATGGTATGCATGAGTGAGAATTGTATGAGGTTATGAATGATATTTATATTGGCATCAAGCCTTGGTACTCCTATTGAGGGGAGCTTGATTTTATGATATGAGTATGATGTTGGTAATGTAGTGTGTATGGATTTAGGGATATGTTATAGGGTATCCAGACCTTAATGGCTTTATAGGTCACATAGACTAAGATTGTCATGTGGTGAAGGTCGATGGAGGTCTTACCAATTGTCTTTATGATAGTTGGTGAGGCTATCCTGATGTGAGATGAGTGTGTGTGGTGATGTTTTGTAGATGATTGATGTAACTGTAATTTTTCTTAATTTAAAATGCTAATTAAGGTTCCAAAGTGTTCTTAGAATGTTAATTTAACATAATTAAACATAAAAACAGATTTTTAGAAGCTTGGAAACCAAAACCAAAATTCGTATGAATACAGTACAAAAGTACAATATTTTTATGTATTGGCAGACTAAGTCATGTGAACTGTTTTAATTATATCTTTTGTTATAGACTTCTAAAAATCATGATTTTAGTAGAATTGGAAACCACATTCAATCAGCTTTCCACGAAGGTCGAATCATTCAAATGGAGCTAAAACTTATTTTTACCACATGATCAAAGAACACTGATATGTAGTTGATGTGGGCAGTGAAGTGTCCCTCAAGTTTTGGACCTACAGAGCCCCTAAAAAGTTGAACCGCACGAATTGGAGAAGAATTGGATTTTTGGTGCGCATCTGAAGTTCACTGACTTGGAACTGACTCAAGTGACGAGTGCCTCTCAAGTTATGGGCCCTCTACGGTTCTTCAAGGCCCCTAAATTCATTGTAACATTTTTGTAGTATATATAGATGATTAACTAATGTAATTAGACAGAATTGGCATTAAGAATGAGTAGCTAAAGCATTTCATTTCTCTACACATGGCTTTCAAGAATTCGGTTATTTCGGTTCGTGTTTCTTTGTGTTCTCTTACATTTCAGTTTCAATGGAAGTCATAGTTCTTCATTCTTCTGTGTTCTGGTGTCTCTTCTCACTGTTCTTTACATTTTTCCTTTAATTTTCATGCTTTAATCAATTTTACTTCGAACAAGATTCACTGGGAATGAGTTTGCTTGTTGCACAATGCTTGGGATCAAACTTTCTCCTTGATTTTCTTTGAATAAACTTCTCGGTTGAGAGTGGAAGCAAAGCAATAATTCTTTTACATTCTTGAATGAATTCTCAATTGGTTAATTGAGTTTTCAAGTGGAGAAAGGCTTTGAGATCCAAGATTGGCTAGAACACCGAACTCTTGGCCACTGTTTCAAGTTTTGTCCTTAGTTTTCCCGTGAATTATGATTCCAGCATTTAGTTCTTTAAATTCTTGTCTATTTAATGCTTTGTAGTTTAATTTTGGGACTGTTTTGTGACTCTTAATCGGTGAGAGAAGGTTTCTTGGTATTTTCTTGAAAGCTTAGAGCACTTGGATGTCTTTCAAGTGAGTGGTTGATTGGAATCACTCTAGCTTTACGTTTTAAAGAGAATCCAGCACTTATAAATCGATCTAGAGTTGTAAAACTCTTCTAGAAATAGTTTACATGCTTTCTTTAATTGCTTTACATTTGATTCCATACTGCCTTTAGTTCTAATTTTAATTCGAATCAGCTTAGTTCTTTGCATTTTTTCAGAACTGACCGAGAGCACTGTGCATACTTTGAGTGTTCTTCTTTTAGTCAAAATTTCCAGATTTTCTAGCTTAGGTTCCTTTACAATTTGATCATTTGCATCATAATTTCGTTTGCATAACTCATTTCATCTCAATCAATTAATTTTACTTTCTTCAATAAGTAGCATTTTACGTTTTTGTGATTACATTTCCGTCTGAATTCGAAGTACATAGCATCATTCTAGTTTACTACATTTCTATTATCATATGTACTATTTCATTACTGCATTTTTAAATTCCAGCAACCAAAACTCCCCCATATCATACTGAAAAATATAAAAACATTCATTCATCAAATCATACTCATCCATCATTCATTTCCTTATCTTTCCTCTCCATTTCACACATATTAGCATACATACACAGCAATTACGTAGCCTCGTTCATTCAAAATCATTGTTTTACATCATTTATCGAAATCAATAACTATCTAACTCCAAAATACATAAATATTGCACCAGCATTCATTCATTCTCATACACATTATCCATTTGTTGCACATATAGTATATCATATTATTGAATCCACATCTTCATTTCATATCATAATTCATTTCCGTACATTGCATTAGATCTTAAAACATTGCTTAATTCATTCTCACTACTCCTTGGATTCGATATTTGTGGTTTCCTATACTACATTTCAGGGAATCATTATTTGAATGGAGATTAAAGCTGCTAAAAAAAATCTCTATCAAATTGGCATCATTGCCGGGGTGAAAAAGACTCCATAGTTGGCCAGTTAGACCCGTGGTCCTAGAGTACATATTAGGTGTTAGCCCTAGATATCTGAAATTCATATAGTCTTCCGAAAGGCGTTAGTCTTGATTATGAATGTGTTTGAAATGTATAAAGTTTTTTATAAACCCTTATACTCGTATGAAATTTTATGCTTATTATTAAATAGTTTATGAGCTCTTTATGATTTGTCTATTTATCTCTAACTTATCTTTTCTTGTGTGTATTGTGTTTTTAAACTATTATGATTGTGTCTTTGTACGAGAGCAGATAACAAGTGTTTGAGGGAACCATCGATGAGGCAGAGTAGGAACTAGGTGCACATTTCTTTTTAGATGTAATAGAATCAAGTAGTAAACGCTTTGTTTCTTTTAACTTAAATTATTTTGGGGAAATGTATAAGAAATAATACTTTATCTTTAATGGGAGAAGACTTTTATATTTGGTATAATTATATATATATATATATTTTGGTATAATATACTTACAAATTTTTTTATTATTATATGATTTAAAAGAAATAGTTATTTTTAAAGAGGGATAATGAATTTAAAATAATGAAAGTTGAATATTTAATTTTTTTCTATTTATAATTATTTTTAAAATTTTACTAAATATTTTCACCTTTCATTATTTAAGTCACAGTTTCATTAAGACTAGCTTACATTGAGTCCTTACAAGAAAAGACACGAATGTGTTAAATAACCTAGAAAATAATCAAAAGTCAATTAAAAAATAAAAGATAAATCAACTTCGATTTTTTTTTTTTCATTTTTCAGATTTTTTTTCTTTTTAAATTGTAAAATTTAGTTTAGATTTTAATTTTTAAATAAAAATATGAATTCGAATTAAATTATTTCTTATAATTAAATATAATATGATAAATTTAAAATTAAATAACAAATATATATTAGTTTATTTTTTAATTTTTTTTATAATTTAATTATATTATATTTATACTTATGATATAATAATAAATTCTTATAATAACTTTTTTTAAATATAAAATTATGTAATTTACGTATAACTATGAAAAAAATTGAAATTATTAATAAAAAATAATTATAAAAATAAAAATTACAAGATATCTCTTTATTTAATGAGTTTTCATTATAAAATATATAATAATTTTTTAAAATAAATATTCTATAGTTTTTTAAAAAATGTTTAAAAATTTATATTACAAAATATTTATTTAATTTTCAAAAAATATATTAAATTAAAGTTAAACCAAATCGAATGATGTTTATTTTTTTATGTTTGATTTAAATAAATATTTAATAAAAAAATTGAATTAAATTAAACTGTATATTCTTATTAAATTTTGTCTTATATAATTCATCAATATTATTTTTATTTTTTATTTTACTACCTACAATCTATTTTTTTATTTGATTTAAAAGAAATTATTTTATATTAGAATATAAATTAGAATATTTTAATTAAAATTTTAGGATAAAAATGTTTTATTTGTTATAAAATTATAATTTTTTATTTTTTATCCTTCCAAAATATTTAATATTTTTTAAATTTTCTATAATTATAAATATCTTATTGTTATTGGTGAGGTAAAATACCTCATAATCAAATTTAGAATAAAATATAATTTTTGCCTTTATAAAATTACAAATATTTTACAAATATTTGCTATTCTTTTTAATAAATTTTTATAATCTTTTAGTTTCCCAATTATAAATATTTTTTCATTATTGATAGAATTATAGTTAGTTAATAACTTACCATAATTAAATATCCACTTGATTATCCATCCTTCTCCTGTTATTATGTTTACTATCCACATAACTAATTCTAATGGTTATTTTATCTTTTATAATTACCAAAACTCTCTCATCCTTTAGCACAACAATGACATAAGTCACACATTTCTCCATGGAATAAGGTATTCTTTCAAGGATTTTCTATGCACCCTATCGAAACCTCTCCATAACGAGTTTATAATCTTCATGAACGATTGTTTATTTGATTTTCATTCTACAAATTCTAAGTTAGTGGATTCTATGTTGACTCACTTTATTTTTTTACAAATCATATTTATGACTTATATTTACCAAATTGAAATATATTTAAGTTTAATATTGAGATAGAAGACAAAGATATTAAATTTCTTATATCATAAGCTTATTTCAATTATCAATTTTTTTTAGTTATATTCTTGTTAGAAAGTGGAGAGCTTCAAAAGTCTATCCACAAGAACCTTCAAATTTCGAGAATTGAACTTTAGACAACGTTAACATGAAGAGTAGGTTTACTTGGTATATAACTCTCTTATGATTAAGTTAGGATGAAGAGATATAATAGGAGAGAGTATAAATATATAAGAATGAGAGGGCATAAATATATGAGAATAAGAGAGTGTGTAATCAATCATGTATATATTGTCAAAATATCAATACAAAGGTAAACATATTATAATATGACACAATGTTTGTAGAAAAGTTTCATACTATTCTTTAGCAGCCTCCTTTTCTTAAATAGGTGGCAGAACATATCTTTTACATTAATATGACAAATTATTGGGAATATACAATTAAGAGAGGGATTACAGGAGATTTGTTGTTACAATAATAATTATCGAAGATTCCTAACAGCTAATTTATAAAAGATAATAAAATATATTTATGCCTATTAACATCCCCCCTCAAATTGATGTTGGTAAGTTAACCAGCAACAATTTGCCAACAAGAAACTGATGGCGCTGCCTAGTCATAGCTTTCGTAAATATATCAACAACTTGAAGATCTGTGGAGATGTAAGGGAGAGAGATAACATTATTGGTCAAGACTTCCTTAATATAGTGACAATTCACTTTAATATGTTTGGTACATTCATGGAATATAGGATTTGCAGCAATCTGAATAGCACTTGTATTATCAGCATGAAGAGGTGTAGGGTTAGGTTGTAAAAAACCAAGTTGCTCTAAAAGACTACGTAACCACACAACTTCAGCACAAGCAGACGACATTGAACGATATGCAGCCTCAGTAGAAGATTTAGAAACACGATCTTGCTTCTTACATTTCCAAGAAATTAAGGCACCACCAAGAAACATACACCAACCTGTAGTAGACCTACGAGTATCTGGACAACCTGCCCAATCTGCATCACTGTATGCCATAAGCTTTAAGGATGAGTCTTTCGGAAAGAATAACCTGCGTGTAGCTGATCCTATGAGATAGTGGATAATGCGACGAACAGCAACAAAATGAAGATGCCGAGGAGAAGACATAAACTGGCTGACTTGGTGAATAGCATATGAAATGTCAGGCCTAGTTGTTGTTAGGTATATAAGACTACCTACCAAACGCCGATAGAGAGTTGGATCTGACAAAAGATCTCCTTCATCTTTCATGTATTTAACATTTACTTCCATAGGAGTATCAACTAGAGTAGTTCCATCTAAACCCGCCAAATTGATCAAATCCAGAATATACTTTTGTTGGTTTAAAAAAATACCATTGGATCGATGATGTACTTCCAATCCTAAAAAGTATGTAAGTTGTCCAAGATCTTTCATGCGAAATGTTGCATGTAGTTCAGCTTGCAGCTTAGTAATTAATCCATTATCAGCTTAGAAATGGAAGACAAGGTAGTTGATAAAGATATAGGTGTAAAAAAATCATACCAATCAAGGGGTTTAGATAATCGAGTGGACAATTAATATGACAGATTATTAGGAATATACAATTAAGAGAGGGATTACAGGAGATTTGTTGTTACAATAATAATTATCGAAGATTCCTAACAATTAATCTATAAAAAATAATAAAATATATTTATGCCTATTAACATATATGATGTGTTATATATAGGTTTATTTCATTACACCTATTATAAGGAATTTTATTATATTTATATATATATATATATATTATTTGTAATGTATTAAAAATTTGAGATTTTAATTGGTGGTTCTTAATCTAATTAAGTTTAGGAGGAAAGAGTATTTAAAGTGTAAATTTTTTAAACTTTCTCATTTTACATTAATTTCAGAAATCAACCTTCCCTCATTCTCCTTTTTACTCTTAAACTCCCCCAACTCTCCCAAAAATTTCTTCTTAAATCTCACCCAAATTCTAAGTACAAAATGGAGTTAAAAGTGATGGAAAGGAGAGCTTCAGCCCCTGCAACGGTTAAATTGCTTAGGTGTGTATTCTTAACTTTTATTTAGGGATTTGATTTAGAAATTTAAATTAGGGGGAACTTCAGAATCTTGAAAGATTTTAGTTAGGTTCTTGATGATTTAGCTTAATTTAGATATTTAATATTAAGTCATTAATCTAACTCACAGTCTTTGGATAAACTTTGTAGATTATCAAGAAGCTTGATGGAAATCAAGTAAGGGAAGTTAATTGAGTTTTGTGTATTTTCTAAATTTGGAGAAAATTGAATGTGGAGTGAATTGTGTAAAATTGAATGTTGAGACTATGTTGTATGTTGATGAAAACTATTGAATTATTTTGTATTAGTGTTTGATTGAATTAAATGAGACTTAATTGGAGTGATGTGATTTATTTATTGTAGATTAAGCTTAGTAATAATTTCTTGCACTGTACGTAGATTTGTTTGCTTGAGCGAATGATTTTTCGTTCAAGCAAGTGGCTCTAGGATTGTTCTTGGGTTCATTTTCGTTTGAGTAAGAAGAGTCTCGCTTGAGCGAGAATTTGACACAATTTTTATTTTGAATTTATGAAAGTGGTCTTCATGAAAGTTGTAGCTCTAAATATTAGCTAACTAATGACTTCTGTTTCACAAAAAAAGGATGTATATATCTCAAGATATGATTTTTTTGGTAATTAAAGGTCAAATTGTCAAGAAATATATTCGTTTTTAACTTGTGAACCCCTTTTGATATATTTTTATTTCGAATATGGAAAAGTGTTCTGCATAAAAGTTCTAGTCCTGAATGTTATCTAACTAATGAATTTTAGTTCACGTGAAAATAATATGTAAAACTTAAGATATGAATTTTTGAGAGAATAAAGGTCATGTTGTCCAAATTTGAAGTTGCTCTTTGAAACAATTTTGCTTGAGCGAAAATACTTTCGCTTGAGCGGAAATGTTCCAATTTTAAGGATGCTTTCTAGAATGTTTTCACTTGAGCGAGAATTGTTTTGCTTGAGCGAGAATTGTTCCGTTTGAATGAAAATACCTAACTCTAAATTGATTTTTAGATGTAAGGATGAATTTAAAATGTTATGGAATGAGATATAAACATGTGTTAATTTTCAGTAGGAACATATGAACTTTCAGAAATTATTTAGAATAATTTTGTGTAAACATTAGAAATTATATTGATGTATAAGTATGTGATTTTTCCTAAAATGAAATTAGAGTTTGTTATTGATGTAATAAATGTGGAGTTAGGTAAATTGAAATAAATTATGTATCAGTGATTGAATAGTCCTGTGTTTTAAATATGTTATGATTGTATGAAAACTTTTGGGATTACATATTATTACAAAAGATTGAATGAGAAGAAAAGTATATATGAAATGTTAGAATATAATGGGAATGTCGATGTTAAGTTGTGTTTGAAAATGTGAGAAATATTTTTAGACTGTAATTAATAAAGGTGTTGAGGTTTGATGTTGTTTTAGATGTAGAGTATTATTAATATATTAAATGGGTCAAATCAAATAATTATCATGAGATGTTATTTGAGATAACTATTCATTTTTCCCTTTCACTTCACATTTCACATTTCACATTATTGTATTACTATTTCTCTTTCTCCATTTTACACAATTTATTCATTTTTTTTCTTCCTTTACTTTATAAAATTATTAAAAATATATTCCTCCATTGACTTTTATATGATTATTATATTATTTTTTATTATTATATTATTTTTTTTGAATTTATGTTAAATTTAAGTTTAATTATATAAAATATATATGAATTTTATAAATTTATAAAATCTTATTTATGTTACGATTTTTAAATTTATTATTTATATTTTTTTTTCTAATTTGGAATAAAATCTTGATTTTGTGAAATTAAACTGATAAATATTCAATATCATTTCTATTAAATATTAAATTTTTAAAAAAATATCAATTATAAATACAATAGATAGACTAGTCTTTATCTATTCAAAATTAATACAAATAATCAGTCAATAGTAATATTTATTTAATCATTAATATGAATTTTCTTAGAATGTTACATTAAAAAAGAATTATTTATTTCAAATTTTATTTATAATAATTATTTATATATTAAAAATAAACTGTTTATTATAGTATTTCTTCAATTCTTTACATAAATTATAATAATACTTCCCCTAAATTAAGAAAGAAAAGGGATAAGTTACATGACAATAAAAAAAATAAAATTATGCCACTACATCTTTTCACATTCTCATTTACTATACATTTCATATTCACTCATGCTATTTAAAGAGTATTAAACTAATTATATTAAATAATACAAAGAACGTATAACTTACATATAACCATAACTGATACATAATAAATCATTAATAATTTTCAAATTTTGTTTTGTTATCACTTTAACTTTTAAATTCATTTTATATTTGACTTATTTTTTTCTTTTGTTTATAGTATTTAAATCTGATTAAGAAGGAAAAGCAGTTAATATTTGTAGTTTAAATCTTCTATTCATATTAAATGCTTATATACAAAAAAAATGATTTTTTACAAATATATGTTTAATCAATTCAGTTATGTAATAATTATGCTGGACTTTGTTGACTGTGAGAGACTAATAAATGAGAAGTAAATTTCTTAATAATTTGTTGATTTTAATAAATTCATACATAATTTTTTTTTTTAATATATATATATATATATATATAAATAAAAGTATTTTATATTTTTATATTAAAAATCTCACATCATAATTTTATTAAAAATTTATATATATATATATTATATAATATAACTTCATTTATAAATTAATTTTATAAAATTGAATTAAATTAATAATAGTAATTCAATAAATTATATAATTTTTTAAAATTAATAGATTTTTTAATTTATATAAAATAAATGATTTTAATTTTAATTCTTATAAATAAATTTATTTTTTACATCTTTAAAATAAAAATATGTTTCATTAATTCTCTCTCTATATATATTCTTCTCGACCTTCATTGTTTTATATTTTTATGACTTCTACTTGAACATTCAACGATAACCACAGTCACTTTTATTGTAATTGTTTAATTTTTTTTAAAGAAGATTATAATTGATAATAAATTTATTATATTATTAAAAAAATATAAAAATATTATTTTATTAAACCTTATAGAACTCCTTATAAATCTTTGAACCTGAAATCATGTTTTGAAGCAGTTGGATGTGATTTTGAGAACCTTTGTTAGAATTGTAGCTAGACAGCTCAGAAAAGATAAACAGATAAACCTTCAAATTTGATATCAGTTTCTCTCTGTAGCCAAACCTTTCACTTTCTCGCAAACACCTTCTCCAAATGCTTCCAACGAAAACTTTAACTCACACTTTCGGGGTTCCCTGGTTGGAACCCCAACAAAGCGACGTCGTTACAGGGACCGGCGTTCTCTTACCTTCTTTCAAAACAATGCTGGAGAGTGACTGGTACGTGGATCAATCTCAACGCGAGTTTCTCCAAAACGACGCTTTTTTATTAAAGCCTTTGGACTCTTCTTCTTCTTCTTCATTGCCGCAGCAACACCTTGTTGTGCCGCAGAAGCCAAGTTTCTCCTCCTTCTTCGACGCCAACGGGAACGTTTTTCTCGACAGTGGGTTTGATTTCGGTGCTCAGAGTTGTTTCCTCGCGGGTTTTTCGGGGAACGCACCCAGTTTGAACGCCGAGTTTGCGGCAAGTCGACCTGGTGGCGGGTTGCCTCGGCAGGAGAGGATTGACAGGACGGCGGATAGCTCTCTTGACAAGCTTTCTCCGCCTACTCTGTATCGGAAGCGGATGGAGCTGCGGCAGGAGCCCGGGAATTTGGAGGAATTGCAGCTTCCACCGTCGCCCGAGAGGAGGAGGAAGAGAGAGGATGAGGAAGGGTTGAATTATGAGTCTGATGAAGATGGGAAGTTGTTGGAGAATGGCTTTGATGATGCAAATGATAATGATGATGATAATGGGAATGAGAATGAGAATGAGAATGAGAATGGTGTTGGCGGTGGTGATCAGAGGGGCAAGAAAAAGGGGATGCCGGCGAAGAATCTCATGGCTGAGAGGAGGCGGAGGAAGAAACTGAATGATAGATTGTACATGCTTAGGTCTATTGTGCCCAAGATTAGCAAGGTTTGAAAATTTTGAATTGAATCATTTTTTGTTTCTTGTGAATTAAATCTATTGATGATTCCTGCTTTGGGTTAGGAGTGCTTGGTTGTGTGTAAAGATGGCACAATGGACTATCTCGCTCGAAATTATTACACTATGCAAGGCTTTAGCTTTAAATCTCAAATCTGAATGAAGTCTTATATTTTTAGCCCCAATTCAATTAAGCTTGATCTGAGTTTTGGTCGAAAAATTGAGCTTTCACTGAACTTGGTCATTTTTTAGAAGCTCAAATTGAGTCTAGGAGTTTTGTGTTTATGTTTTCCACTATAACTCCCTGCCTGCAATGAGCCCCATAATATTTGCCACCTCTAGTTATTTGGAATTATTAAGATGTATTTTAGACTTGTTAAATATCTTGTGATGTGAGCTGATTTATGGTTGTTTATGTATGTGGTGGTGATTTTTATGAATCTGAAATTTAAGTTGTGTATGTGTTGTTTGGCTTGGTTGTTGTTGATTTGGTTATTGACAGCAATACCTTTCCCCCTTGATGTGTTTGGGATGGTAGAAGCTGATTTTCTTTTGTTTTTTTGGTAGATGGATAGGGCTTCAATACTTGGGGATGCCATTGACTACCTGAGGGAATTACTACAGCGGATTAATGATCTCCATAATGAACTAGACTCAAGCCTGCCTGACTCATCCCTTCCACCTTCTGTCAGCTTTCAGCCTGTGACACCCACTGTTGCTACCCTTCCCTCCCGGGTGAAGGAAGAACTATGTGCTACCGCTCTGCCAAGTCCTAAAAACCAATCAGCAAAGGTATTTGTTTTTCACAGTGCAAAATTGTATTTATTCCCTGTCAGTTGCTCTGCAGGACCCAAAAAATCTTCCATAGTGCTTTTTATTATTTGGATATATGACAATTTACTTAGTGGCTTATTAAGTAAATGAATTATTTAATGACTCTGTCGCGACCCACCGCCCCAACTCCCCCTCACGTTTATTTTTTTCATTTAGGAGGGTTAACTCATTTGCATTAGACTTAAGCCAAATGATAGTTGTAACTCTTCTGAATCCCCTTGTTGGATTCAGATGTTTTAACCTGCAGACTAGATAAACCAATAGGTCCCGATAACTAACAAATTTGAATTTGAGAAAATAGAAAATTAATCTTATTCATATTGAAAATCCGGATTGTACATATATAGAGATCAAATAAAAATAAAAGGCTGAAAATAAAGTAACAGCCGCAAATATTAAGGGAATAAAATTATTATAAAAATAGAATAAACTAATTATAAAGATATATAAATATATGTCAAAATGGAAACTAATTTGCCAACTTAATATGAAGATCTGATCACGTGTATTAGCCCCCCCTCAAACTAGAGAGAATGTATATTAATCATTCACAGTTTGGAGAAAATGGATTTAAATGGTGTAAGTGTCAAAGGTTTTGTATAGATGTCAGTCAATTGTTGTGCTGAAGGGATAGGTAAAAGATGAATGAGGCCTTGGTGGAGCTTCTCTCGAACAATATGACAATCTAACTCAATGTGTTTTGTTCGCTCATGGAAGTTGGGATTATGAGCAATATGAATTGCGGAGCGATTGTCGCAAAAAAGTGACACAGGAGAGGGTTTAGTGACTTGCAAATCTTGTAATAAATAAGAAACCCATTGTATTTCACACACTGTTGCTGCGAGTGCGCAATATTCAGCCTCACATGAGGATCTTGCTGTAGTAGTTTGCTTCTTTGATCACCATGAGATTAAAGAGGAATCAATGTATAAACAATACCTTGTAATAGATTTTCTAGAATCAATGCAATCGGTCCAATCAGAATCACTATATGCTGTGAGCTTGTGAGTATTTGATGATGGATAGAAAAGGCCACACCCAGGTGAACTTTTGATATAACGAAGGACTCTGTGAGCAGCTGCTTGATGTTGGTCTGTGGGAGCAAATAAGAATTGACTAAGTTTGTTCACCGCAAAAGCTATGTCTGGTCTTAGTGTTAAGATAAAAGAATCGTCCTATCAATTTTCTATAAGAGCTTATATCTGAGAGTGGTTCCCCAATATTAACTCCCAACTTAATTGAACTATCCATAGGTGTTGTTGCTGGTTTACAACTGAGAAGTCCGGAGTCTGATAAAAGTTCCAAGGCATACTTGCGTTGGTTAACCACTATACCTTTGGCGGATCATGCAATTTCTAATCCCAAGAAGAACTTGGCATCTCCAAGATCCTTAATGCGAAATTGTGCATGAAGAGATTGCTTAACTTTATTTATCTTAGAAATGTCATTTCCTGCTAATAACACATCATCAACATATATTAGTAAAACTGTGAGGGATTTCTCTATCTTCTTGATATATAAAGTGTGATCGGCTTGACATTGAGAATAACCAAGAACCTGCAGAGCACGTGAGATAGTATTGAACCATTGGCAACTAGCTTGTTTCAATCCATAGAGAGATTTCTTTAATAAACAAACCTGGTTAGGTTTAGGAGTTGATAGACCTTGTGGTAAAGTCATATAAATTTCTTCTTCTAGATCGCCATGTAAGAAAGCATTATCTACATCCAATTGGTGTAGGAACCAATTTTGAGAGGATGCTAAAGCTAACACAACTCTTAGAGTGGTCATCTTTGCTATAGGGGTAATGTATCCATGAAGTCAATACCTTCTATTTGAGTGTAACTTTTCACAACCAGTCTTGCTTTGTATCGTTCTATTGTCCCATCTTATTTGTGCTTGACTTTATAGACCCATTTGCATCCAATAAGATTTTTATCAGGCTGTTTATCAACCAAGACCCAGGTATTATTCTTTGCTAGTGCCTCTAGATCTTGATTCATGGCTATCCTCCAACATTCATGTTTGATGGCGTCAGAATATCTGGTGGGCTCAAATGTAGTGGTGATATTCATAACAAAAGATCGATATGGAAGCACCAAACGATCATAGGAAAGCACTTGAGAAAGAGGATAAAGATTACCTTTGCTTGAAGAGTGATGTGGCATAGCAGTGGCAGCAACAAGGTTGCAGTGATATTCCTGTAAATATGAAGGAGGCTTTCTAATTCTCTTGGATGAACATTGTGGTACTGGTATAGGATTATGTGGTGCAGGTACTATATCTGGTATTTGGCTATCAGGAGGATTATTTTGTGGTGTTTCAGGTTCTAACTCAATATGTGGTAAAGCATAATCAAAAGGTTCCACAGGAATAAAGGTTGGGAAAGGAATATTACAATTGACAGTATCTTTGATAGATGATTGCAGTTTATATGGAAATATATTTTCATGAAAGATAACATTCCTAGATATTGATAACTCTCTAGTCTTGAAATCAATACAATATAACATTTTATACCTCTTTTATATCCCAGGAAAATACACCTTGTGACTCTAGGATCAAATTTAGTCCTGTGACTAACAAGTGTAGAGGAGAAACAAAGTGATCCAAAGACCTTGAGTTGAGTGAGGTCTGAAAGACATTTATCTAAGAGTTGATAAGGACACTTGTTATCTAAGACTAGTGTAGGGATCCTGTTGATAAGATAAACTGAGTGCAAAACTGCATAAGACTAAAATATTTTTGGAAGATTAGCTTGAAACAGTAAGGCTCTAGCAACATTGAGAATATGTTGGTGTTTTCTCTACTATGGAGTTTTGTTGAGGAGTTTCTACACAACTTGTTTAGTGAATTATTCCTTTTGTAGCATAAAATTGGTCAAGTTTGAACTCCCTACCATTATTAGTTCTAATGGCTTTAATTGTGGTTTGAAACTGATTTTCCACAAACACAAAAAGATTGAATTAAAGGTCTAACTTCTGCCTTATTTCTTAACAAATGAACCCCAAGTGTGTTTAGAGTAGTCATCCACTACAGTATGAAAATAAGAGTAACCATCCATAGACATTACAGAAACTGGACCCCAAATATCAACATGAATTAACTCAAAAATTGCAGTGGTAGAGGAAGAACTCAAAGGAAAACTTAACTTTTTCTATTTTGCAATAGGACATATATCACAAATGTGATTTCTATTACAATGAATGAAAGGAAACATTTTACTAATTGTCTAACCTCTATCAGAAGATGGATGACCAAATCTATAGTGCTATAAATTGGGCAAACTAGAAGGAAAATTACACGAAAAGTTTTTTGATATGGTGTTGTGAATAGAGGATTGAGAGGACTTAGTTGTTTGTGTAAGAATGTATAGGCCTCTTTCTGCTTTAGCTGTGCCAATCAACTTGCAAGCATTGGAATCCTGTATTAAACAAACATCATCAAGGAAAGTCAATTTACAATGAAGGGTTTGAGTTAATTTCGTCAGTGATATTAAATTGAATTTGAAGCTTGGTAGAAATAAAACGTCGCTCAAAACAAAACTGGATGAAAGATGAATTGTGCCAGAAATCTGTTGGTTGAAACTGAGATTTTGTTGGGAAGGGACACTTTGATAGGTGATATATTCTTTTATGAAGTAAAGTGACTGAGGGAATTTGAAATGTGATATGTGGCACCAGTGTCTAAGATTACCATTGTTGGTTGGATCTGAATTAGTACACATGTTTACACGAGCAATATAAGGATATGTGACTTCATTATCTATTGATGAGCGCTGCAGAACTCCCCTTAACCAGGCTCATCCCGCTCAGGATTGTACATATATAGAGATCAAATAAAAATAGAAGGCTAAAAATAAGGTAACAGCTGCAAATATTAAGGGAATAAAATCATTACAAAAATAGAATAAAATAATTATAAAGATATGTAAATATTTGTCAAAATGAAAACTAATTTGGTAACGTAAGATCTGATCACGTGTATTAATAACTCCATTGAGTTTAGTTGCTTGTTGCTTCTTGCAATATCATGATAATCTATCTGCTATGATTGTGACTTCTCACATTATCATTAAGTATTTATGATGAATGCTAACTTGGTAATGGTAAAGAGCACTGAATTTGAATAAATATCGCTTTTTTTTTTGGCCGAATTGCATCATATGGTGTGTCTACCTGCCAAAAATATTGATCTTCTGAGTCTGCATATTTCACCCATATGGACTGTTTACCACATTTATTGTAGGCCCAACATAGAAATTACACAATTTATGCTTTGCTAATGTTGTGCTACATATTAAATTTTGGAAACATGTGTTACCACTCATAAGGGATCCCCTGTTTCATCTATCATTGTTTTGTTGGCTTCGGATTTTCTTTTTTTGGAACCCATCATCATTATTTTCATTTCTTTCTGCTATTGGTTTTATGGCTTCGGTATTTTTGACACCCATCATTATTTTTGTTTCTTTATGTTAATGTTTTCATGACTTCAGTTTGTTTGACACCTATCACTATTCTGTTTCTTTCTGTTATTCTTTTGATCGCTTCAGTTCTTTTGACACCCATCATTATTTTGTTTCTCTCTATTATTGTTTTGATGGCTTCGGTTTTTTTGACATCCATCATTATTCTAGTTTCTTTCTGTTATGTGGTGTTTGGGCGAGGAATTTAAAATTTTCTGAGTTTAAAATTATTCAAATTCCATATATAGCTATAAATATGCTTTGTTTAAATTTCAAATTCTCACTTTGGATAGGATAATTTAATTTCTACTATATATATAGATATTTAAAAGTGAAATTAAAATTTTATAATTTTAAATAATCAAATTATATTCATAAATTTCTAGAATTTTATTTTCTATCAAAATTCTGTATCCCAACAATATATTTTTCTATAAAATATTTTAAATTATCTAGAAAAATGAATTATTCTCTAAAAGTTCCCATCTAAACACAAGTTATCATTTTGATGGCTTCGGTTCTTTGACACCTGTCATCATTTTTGTTTCTTTTTGTCATTGTTTTTATTTTTATTACACCCATTAAGTATGTGAAATATTGAAGATTGATGTGCCCATGTGAGAACTGAAAAGTATTGGTTTTGCGACTTATTTTTGTAACACAAAAGCATGGACATGACATGCATTTGACTTGTGAATGTATAAACAATTAACATAGTTGAAATAGTTTTTTTTTTTTTTTTAATTTTATTGACATAAAGTTGAAATAAATTAGGCATACCTTTTTACCATTTTGTTTTACTGCCTGCTCACCTACCAACAGTAGTATTTCAATGACCATTAATACTAACCAATAACAAACAATTACATTCAGGACGTACTTATTGGTTCACAGAACTTAATGATATTACAACTTATAAAATTGATTTAAATTGACTTGAGTTTTTCTGAAACTTATAGGTTGAGGTTAGGCTAAGGGAAGGGACTGCTGTCGATATCCATATGATTTGTGCCCGCAGACCAGGTCTTTTACTTTCTACCATGAGGGCATTGGATAACCTTGGATTGGATGTTCAGCAGGCTGTTATCAGCTGTTTCGATGGTTTTGCTTTAGATGTGTACAGAGCTGAGGTAATGTAGCTTTTTTTTTTCCGTGGCTGTTATACACAAATGTTTCCCTTCTAATTTCCATGCTTCTTATTATTGGGCTTGCCATTAGCACATTGTACCATGGTTAGGATGAAATGAAAGGCAGGTGCTTTGGTAGGAATAACATTGTTAGTAGAGATGTGCATGATACAACAGTTTGAGTACCTAGTCCCACTTCTCAAAACTATTATGCTCGACCTCAGCAAAGTGCTCCTAGTAAGTATTATGGATGCAAGCATGGTGAGGTGAGACCCACTATAATCTAGCGGTCTCAGCTCCATCTTTCTCTCCCTCACTATGTACTATATGCATGAAGCTTGTCAGTTATGAGAGGTGGGTGAGCACTGCATAAACTTGAGCTGGAGACTGTAGGGTTCAGTCTTTTCATTCAATTGTTGAAAATTTTTAAGCATGTATTTCTTTTATGAGGGGTTATCACAAGGCTTTTTACTACTCCCTCTCAGGCTGTTTGGTAACTGGGGTTGCCTCTTTAAACTTTGGCCTCATTCTTCCTTGTAGCTGTCTTTAAGTTTTGCTTTTGATACCTAGTCTTTTCATGTTTCTTGCCAGCAATACCGAGAAGGCCAGGATGTCCTCCCAGACAAAATTAAAGCGGTACTGTTGGAGACAACAGGTTTCCATGGTATGATGTGAGTAAAGTTCTTGACAAGTGCTATCCCAATAGAGGCATTAACTGTAGTTGCTGTCGGGTGCAGATTAGAAATATCATTGCTTATTGTCGTATATAAAGCTTTGCGTAGGCTAAGATCAAGGGTTTGCTAATATCTGCGTTGGGAGGAGTTAGCTCCTTTATTTTCTGAATTTCAGCAAACTTCTGTTGTTAATTATCGTCATTAGTTATGGAATAAATTGTTTTGTTCGCTACTTTTCCCTTCCTAGAATAGTTCGTTAATAAATTTCTTTGTTGCCTATTTAATTTTCGGACAGTCTTACATTATAATGGTAGTCTCAGATTCGTAGACTTCAAAACCCATTATGATGCTACTGCAAGTGTGGTTTCAATCTGCAATTATGAAGAATGTGTTTTTGAGAGACCATTCTTAAGGGTTTGATGGTTGCCACCTAAAAGGTCCTTTTGTAGGATTCTTCTTAGTGCAGTAGCATTGGATGGAAACAATAACGTACTGTATATCAGATGGCTGTATGTAGCAATAGAGGAGCTAGAGAATATGGAAAGTTGGAGTTGGTTCGTACAACATCTTGAGGAAATGATTGCCCATAGAAGGACTAATATACCATTGTTGGTTATAATGAGTGATAGGCAAAAGCTATATAATAGTAGGCAGGTCTCAATTTAATTCAATTAATAAATTTTTCTATTTTTTAATTCTAAGTTGATATTTTAAAATTTGTATTATTTTTAGCACTATCGAAAACAATTGCAGAAATTATGCATAAAACCAAGAATAGAGTTTGTTGCGGCATTTGTATAGTAATTTTAAGGCTGAACATCCAAGAGTCATGCTAAGAACATTATTTTAGCAAGCAGAAAACAACTGTTGAACTGAAATTTAAGAGAGCAATGACAAATAAAGAGAATATGGCAAGGAGGTTCTCGACTGCCTTGGCCTAGACATGCTTTTGAAACAAGTTGCAAGAGTGATCGCATGCTTTTGTCAACACAAGAAAATTCAAAACATCAAACAAGGGATAGATAAAAATCAAACGTTTTGAAAGATATTTTTCTATTCCTGTTGCTTGTCATTTGCAGTTTCAAGTGACTGATAAGGATGGATATCGACTTGTAATTGATTTGAAACAATGACGTTGCTTTTGTAGGTCTTAGGAAATTAGTGAATATGATGTAAGAATGTTATAGCTTGTTGCATGGTATACAATGGACATTGAACGTTATTGCCACAATAGAGTAAAAAAATTGCCTAATTGCTTACAGTGGGGTTATTCACCCAATACCTAACATGAATATGGTGGACATAGAGGAATCTCCTAAAGAAATGGTTAAACCACCAATACTCAAAAGGACCTTATGGTAGGCCATGAAAAATATGGAGGAGGGAGACAGATGAAAGGACCTGCAAATGCTTGCAGGTGTAAGTAGTTAACTACCATAAGGTGTGACAATTGCAAACATTTTGACTATAATCTCTGGACTTGTCAAAGAGCTCCTACAACAAAAGAGAAAATTAAGTTACCAACGAAGCTATTTATAATTTAAAAATAAATAAATTCATTGTTCCATGTATGGTATACATTTTAAATTCTTATTGCAGTCGATGACGAGCAAACAAATCATGAATATGACTCACGAATCAATTGTGATTCCAAAGTCTGCACCTTTTGCACCAAGTCAAGCTAACATAGTGCTAGAGAACAAGAAAAAGCCATCCAAACGAGCAAATCAAATCCCCCCAAAAAAGGTGCTTTTAGCATCATTTATCTGAATATTAGCATAGAAAAGTTCTGCTTTGACAGGAAAGGCACGTATTCAATTCTGGAGCAAGTTCTTCAGCTAAAGCTAATAATGCTAAAACTTCTGCAACTGAAGGCAAATTCTATCTAATGTCCATCCTTAAAGAGTAGCCCTTTTTTAGGTTTTATTGGATATCCTTTAGTAATTTTGAAGTATAACTACACTTATTTAATTCCTTGAGATCTGATTTGCTACATTTTGATGCTTATTTACAATTGATAACAATGCCTC
This sequence comes from Macrotyloma uniflorum, assembly GCA_016859785.1. Classification (NCBI taxonomy): domain Eukaryota; kingdom Viridiplantae; phylum Streptophyta; class Magnoliopsida; order Fabales; family Fabaceae; genus Macrotyloma; species Macrotyloma uniflorum. The sequence continues at coordinate 263,347 of BDMB01000096.1, read as the reverse complement.
CTCTTTAGGCGATATTTTAGTTCTTGTGTTCTCCATTTGCTGAGAAAATTTTACTTTTATAGATTGTCCGGAAGATCCAAAATGGAATAAAAAATGTCTGTTGTCTTTTATCCTCTTTTTATACTAGCCATTACGATTCATGTCAAACTTTCGTATTACTGGTGGCAAAGAACAATGTTTGTTGTCTAATAAGAAAGAGCATGAAATCTTTATATTGAATCATTTCAAAGAGTTGGGGAAACAGGAGAGAAAAATGATTCCTCTTATGCAAAAATAATTTGACTGCACTACAAATGAGACAAATATAGCTATCGCTTCTAAGTATACAAAACCGAATATGGCTCCTGAATTATCAATTTTATTTCCCTGGTGAAGGACCATTATTAAATAGTACATTAGATTAATACCACTTTAATCCTTAATCCTTCGTACTCGACCAATCACAGGACCTCAATTTAATTCTACTCTTTCTAAGTTCATTTAGGTTGGCATGAGTGCTAAGAAAACTCACCAAAGAGGTTGAAGTTCAATTCGTAACTCTTATAAATGTAAAAAAAAAAAAAAAAAAAGAATATTCACGATGCTTGTTAAGCCCCTGAGAGAGATTCGTTTCTTATTTTACAGAATTATGATTTTAAAAGAGATCAAGAATTCCAAGTTTCAAAAACATGTATTTGATTTGGATACAAATTTTAACCACACAGCAATGCAAAAATGGCACTTCATGTGATAAAAAAACATGTTCATTTGACTATACCAGTATTGGGTAGGAAGAAAAGTTTTCGGTTCCTTCCATTCTAATAAAAGAAACTAGGCTTGGCTTCCATCTTCAGTAGATGAATTTGAGATGTTTATCCTTACCTGTATTCTATTTATATTAGAATTGTAAAATCAGATCCGACTTAATGGACTGATATGAAAAATTAGATAAGGTAAAAAAAAAAAAAAATTACCTAAATTGAATTAGGTTGACATTATAAAGATTTCAAAGAAAATTAGTTCTATTAAGATGACTAACTAAAGATATTAGTGAAAGATAAAGAGTTTGAATAAATTTTACAAAAGAGTATGAGAGAAAGAGTTAAGTCATTTATTCTTCATTTGTTTCAAAAGACTTTTTCTCTCTAAAACCGTTTCTCCTAAAGTTTTCTGTCTTCTTTCTAGAATTTCTCCTCCATTCTTCATCTTCTTCCAAAGTCAAGTACACCATTAGAAAGCTCTTGAAGAGGAGAACACTTTTCACCAATTAAAAATATTGGTTTGAGTAAGATTTCGTATTCTATATCTCCATTGAAGGTTAGGGTTTGGGGTTATTGGGGGTTTCTTCTTCCTTGCATTTTGGGCCGGTTTGAGACCTGTGGTTTAGGTACTGGAAGAGCTAGTGGAGACATCCAAAGTCGTAGATCTGTGTTGTAGTGGAAGAACTACATAACTAAGTTTAGAACAAAGTAAGGGAAGCTAGTTTTGTGAGATCTGTGCTTGTGTGCTTGTTTATGTGATGTTTAGATTGCTTGAAATGGTTGGATCTGGTGTTAAAATTGTGTTTTCACAGCTTTGTAGAACCCTCTGCTGAGCACTGGATTCCTACGGTAAGCAGATTTGTTCCAAGGGCTCTAGTGTTCAGATTCGCTAAGTAGAGGGCCTTACACTGAGTGGATGAGGAACCTATGCTGAGCGCATTTGATAAAAGAAAAAAAAAACACTAAGCGGATTTTAGCTGTGTTGAGTGGGTTTTAACTATGCTAAGTGTATTTTAACTACGTTGAGTGGATAACTGACTAGCTTGTTTTGATTGACTTTAAATGATGAAAAATGATATGTATTTGTTGAAGTTCTAAAGATGTAAGTATGATGTGATTTAGTGGCATGAGGCCTGTATTAATATATGAATATTAATAATATTGTGTATATGGATTTCGAGAATATTTATGGGGTATCTAGACCTTAATGATGTTCCAAGTCATGTAGACTAGAACCTCATATGATGAAGGTCGATGGAGGCTCACTAATTGTTCCGAAAGGACAATAGATGATGCTATCCTGAGGCGATATATTGGTTGTGTCTTGATTCCACCAATAAGGGTCATGCGCCTAGAGATAAACAATCCACTTCTTCAAATCCCTCAAAATCAAGTTCCATAAAATGTTTCAAATGCTTAGGATATGGACATATTGCTTCAAATTGCCCTACCAAAAGGAACATGATATTAAGGTAAATTGGAGAGGTGGAGAGTGAACATTCCTCTTCCCCATCCCCTGTGACGCTCATAATTTAGAAAACATTTTTATTTGAATACGTGAAATTTTCGCAGATTTTTTTTTTTTTTTCGAAATAGAAATCATAACGTGTAAATATTTTATACTTGCACAAATATAAAAGAAGAGAATAAAAAGAAAATGATAATTTACAAGGATATATGCATTTATATATATATATATGGTATAGGTATATGTTCCAGGAACCATAAGATAACATTTACAACTCAAAAATGATGGGTAAAACATTTAAACCAAAAAGTGTCACATATCTAGCCCATCAAGCAGGTTCCTATA
>BDMB01000096.1:219548-260185 GCA_016859785.1 Macrotyloma uniflorum | reverse complement strand
GTCCCCAAGCACATCGTGCACCTAGATGGCTGGGCCACTTCACCACCCTTCAGTTCCCCCAGGTTAATGAAGCTTCCTGAACTACACTCCAGTGTATCTCTGTGACTAATCCACACGGAATTCAACTTGAAGGGAATTTCACCATCCAAATCTCACAACTTTCTTACTTTCCAGGTGATAAATTTTCTAACTTATCAATCCATATACCATTCAATCACAAAAGACAATCATATTGGGGTGCAAATAGCAATTTAGGACACAATATAAAATAAGAGTACAATCAGTAAAAACAGGGGGGTGTGAATAGTAAAATCAGGAAATAAAGGGGGTGCAAATAGTATTTTTTTTTTTTTTTTTTAGGCTCGTTGAGCGAATTCTGCGCTGAGCGGAATTTTCTGCGCTGAGCGGATTTCACCTGCGCTGAGCAGATTTCGCCTGCGCTGAGCGGATTTCGCTCTAGTGTCAGTGTTCTTTAGTGCGCTCAGCGGATTCCAATCCGCTGAGCAGATTTTTGCAGAGACGCGAAAATCCTCTCGGGTTTCCGTGATTTTTCACCCATTTTCAAAATCAAACACACCCAAACAACAATCAAACCACAGAACATCATACATTATAGATTATAACAAGAAATAAACTCCCCTTACCTTGAAATTCTTCAAAAATCCAAAAACAGAGCAAACTTTGATTTTTAATCCAAACCTTCAAAAAATCAATGAAATCCTACGATTAATCTAAGATTTTAATCGATAGAAATGGAATTAGAAGTTTGGATTTCAATAATATTACCTCAATTGAAGAAGAAACGGAGAAATGGAGCTAGAATTTGAAGAAAAAGTTTGAAGGCAAAGAAGAAGTGAGGAGAAGGTCACTGTTTTTCTCTGGAATTTTGAGAATTGGAAATTTGAGGCAAAGAAGAAGAAGAAAAGAGAAGGTCTTTGTGCTGTGTATTGAGAGAAATGGAGAAGAGAGCTACTGTGATTGCTTCGTGGAGAGGAAATGAAATATGAAGAAGAAATGAGATGGTCGTGGCTTCAATACACGTGTACATCTAAGGCGGTTTAAAATTTTGTTTTATTTTACCCCTTTTTTTTTTTAAATAAATAATTATATTAATATTTATTTTTCTTTTTACAAAAATAATAATTATAATAAAAATAATTTTTATTAATTCCAAATATCACACACAAAATAAAATACACATCCAAAAATTAAGGGTGTTACATCCCCCACTAGGGATTCTTCCTCTTCATCACCTTCCTCCTCAAGTGATGATGAGATTCATCCTTATGATAGTGATTTGTTGGTGATAAGGCGTATGTTGGGACAAGTACAAAAGATCTTGATGAGTCCCAAAGAGAAAATATTTTCCACACAAGATGCTTTATCAACAATAACTTATGTTCTCTAATTATAGATGGAGGGAGTTGTACCAATGTTGCTAGCACAAGGGTGGTGGAGAAACTTGGTTTACCCACTATCCCTCATGCCAAGCCTTACAAGCTCCAATGGCTTGGTGAGGAGGGAGAAATAGAAGTCAATAAACAAGTCCTCATCAACTTCTCCATTGGGAAGTATGTGGATGAGGTTTTGTGTGATGTAGTGCCCATGGAAGCCACACACATTTTACTAAGAAGGCCATGGCAATATGATAAACAAGCTTTCCATGATGGCAATTCCAATAGGTTTTCATTTAACTTCCAAGGGCGCAAGATTACACTAAAACCTCTCTCTCTTAAAGAGGTTAATGAGGACCAAATCAAAATGAAAAAGAAAAGAAGAGAAGAAAAGAAGGTTGAAAAGGGGCAAGCTTCCAAGCAAGCGAAGAAGAAAAACATGATCTCCTACAAGTGGGTCAAGAAGGTAATGCTTACCCAAAAACAAGCATTCATTGTATAATACCCTTTTAGAGGATCCTCTCCCACATTCATGGATAAACCCTCCAATTTCTCTTTAAGCATGGAATTAGTTTTGGATGAGTTTAAGGATATTTTTCAAGAGCCTCCCAATGGGTTGCCCCCACTAAGAGGCATAAAACACTAAATAGATTTTGTACCAGGCTCATCCTTACCTAATAGACCTGCATATAGAAGCAATCTGGAGGAAACTAAGGAGATTCAAAGGCAAGTAGAGGCATTAATAGAAAAGGGGTGGGTGCAAGATAGCATGAGTCCTTGTGCTATGCTGGTAATTCTTGTCCCCAAAAAGGATGGGAGTTGGCGTATGTACACGAAATGTAGGGCCATCAAAATTACCATCAAGTATAGGCACCTTATCCCTAGATTAGATGACTTGCTAGACGAGTTACATGGTGCAACCATATTTTCCAAAATTGATTTGAAAAGCAGTTATAATCAAATAAGAATCAAACAAGGAGATAAATGGAAAACCGCTTTTAAAACTAAGTTTGGACTATATGAGTGGTTGGTCATGCCCTTTGGCCTAACCAATGCACCAAGTACCTTCATGAGGTTAATGAACCATGTGCTTCGACCCTTCTTAGGCACGTTTGTAGTAGTTTACTTTGACGACATTCTAGTCTATAGCTTGTCCTTAGGGGAGCACATGCATCATCTAAGAAGAGTACTTGAAACCCTTAGGAAAGAAACCTTGTATGCTAATAGGGAAAAATGCATCTTTGGCATGGACCATGTAGTTTTCTTAGGGTTTGTGGTGAGCTCCAAGGGAGTTCAAGTAAATGAAGAGGAAGGTGGCAGCAATTAAGGAATGGTCAACTCCAACTAGTGTTAGTTAGGTTAGAAGTTTCCATGGGTTGGCTAGTTTTTATAGGAGGTTTGTGAGGGATTTTAGCACTATTGCTGCCCCTCTAAATGAAATAGTGAAGAAGGATAAGATTTTTAAGTCGGGCAATGATCAAGAAAATGCTTTTTAATACCCTTAAGGAAAAGTTGATCAATGCTCCCATTTTGACTCTACTAAACTTCACCAAATCATTTGAAATAGAGTGTGATGCATCCAATGTAGGCATTGGGACTGTCCTTATCCAAGAGGGTCACCCCATAGCTTACTTTAGTGAGAAACTTAAGGGGAGTCACATAAACTACTCCACCTATGATAAGGAGTTGTATGCACTTGTGAGGGTTCTACAAACTTGGCAACATTATTTTCTCCCTAAGGAGTTTGTGATCCATAATGATCATCAATCCCTTAAATTTTTGAAAGGCCAAAGTAAGCTCAATAAGAGACATGCTAGGTGGGTAGAATACATAGAACAATTTCCTTATGTGATCAAACACAAACAAAGGAAGAGTAACATTGTGACGGATGCCCTTTCTAGGCGCCACACTTTACTATCTCTCCTTGAAACCCAATTCTTTAGTTTTAATCACATAAAGGAGTTGTATCCTCAAGATGTGGACTTCTCCAAAGTGTTTAATGAGTGTTCTAAGGGTGGGGGCGGGGTCGGGGGGGAGGTACAATGACTACTTCCTACACCATGGCTATCTTTTCAAAGGGAAGAGGGTTTGTGTACCTAAAGGGTCCCTAAGGACATCACTCGTAAGAGAGTCTCATGAGGGAGGGTTAATGGGACACTTTGGTTCTAATAAAACTTTAGAAATGTTTTTTTCTGTTGGCCTCATATGAGGAAGCATGTAGATAGATATTGTAACAACTACATTACATGCAAGAAGGGCAAGTCTAAAGCCCAACCTCATGGTCTTTACGCCCCCCTCCCCATCCCCAATTTGCCTTAGGTAGACATCTCCATGAATTCTGTACTTGGGCTTCTAAGGACAAAGAGGGGCATGGATTCCATCTTTGTGGTAGTGGATCGTTTTTCTAAAATGGCCCATTTTATTCCATGCCACAAAATGGATGATGTGAATTTCATTGCAAATCTCTTCTTTAGAGAAGTAGTTAGATTGCATGGAATCCCTAGGACCATTGTATCTGATAGAGATACAAAGTTCTTGAGTTACTTCTGGAGGACCTTGTAGGGAAAGCTTGGCACCAAGCTCTTGTTTTCTACCTCGTGTCACCCATAAATTGATGGTCAAACGAAAATGGTCAATAAGACTTTGTCTCAACTCTTAAGATGCATGATCTCGGGGAATCCAAGGGAGTGGGAAAACATTCTTCCCCATGTTGAGTTTGCATATAATAGAATGGTTCATTCCACTATTTCTCACTCCCCTTTTGAGGTTGTATATGGGTTTAATCCCTTGACTCCTCTTGACCTCCTTCCCCTTCCCACTCATGAAGCTTGGTGTAGCAATGATGGCCTACAGAGGTCAAAATTGATTAAGGAGTTGCACACCAAGGTAAGAGAATGGATTGAGAAGAAGGTGAGTCAAGTAGAGAAGCGCACCAACAAGGGAAGGAAGGAAGTTACCTTCTAACCAGGGGTTTGGGTTTGGGTTCACTTGAGGAAGGAAAGATTTCCTACCCAAAGAAGTCCAAACTAAACCCTAGAGGTGATAGACCTTTCCAAATGGTTCGCAAAATAAATAATAATGCATGAGTTAGATCTTCCACCTAAGTATAATGTGAGTACTACCTTTAACGTGAGTGATCTTTCTCCTTTGGCTGCAAGTTTTCCTAATTCGTGGTCGAATTCTCTCTAAGAGGGGGTGGATGATGAAACCTTGAGCCCAAAAGAAGAAGACCAAGGGTGTCTTAGGAGGATTACTAGAAGCATGACTAGAAAAGACACCCTTGCATCTCTTAAAACCCTCTCTTTACTTTCCATTTTAATTACTTATTAAGCTTAATTTTAATTGGGTTTATTTTCCTTTTTCTGTAGGACTTTCTAAAGGCACCACACCTTGGATGAGTTCACCCCCATCTCATTTTGGGCTTTGGAGGCACCAACACATTGAAAGGCGCACCCCCCTCTCTCCCTCCTTGCTGGAATGTTTTTGGGCCTCCCTTGGAGCTACATCCAACCCATGTTTCACTAGAGGGTAGCACACATGAGGCTTTCTTGAGGGAGGCAACTACCCTAGCTTCTAAGTCTTTCTTTAGGGTTAATTTACATGTAATCTTAGCTTAATTTGATTGTCATTTGGGGTCATCCAAAGTCTATAAATAGGGCATCCATTCACCTTGTAGAGGACTTTTGGCTATCAATATTATTGAGATAATTTTCAGTTTGTGTTTGAGAGTGTTCTCCACCCTCTCTCTAGCCTCATCTTAAGTGATCATCAAGTGGCGGCACTACCACTCATCTTGGGTCTCCATCACCCAAGTGGCCTGACTCTTCCCTTCCATTCACACACCTTTCACTTCTTTCTTTCACTTTACTTTTATGCACCATTTATTTATGTCTTCCATAGGTTTGTTTAATTTTCCAGCACTTTTATTCTTCATATTATTTTCATTTTCTCTCCTATCTTGAACACTTTGAAGTGAACCTTCACATCTAGATAACTCCTTGTTATCTTAATGTCCCTTGAAACTTTCCTTAATCAATCAATCTAATCTTCCATTAAAATCTAAAATCTAACATGAGCTTACATCACTATGTGATTAGAATATCATTGAAGTCTGGATACCTCTTTCAGAGACATCTAGAATTTCATATGTACACTAAAGTTTTACCAAATAGCACTCTGTGGTAACTATCTGACTCACACACAAACAATATATAATCATTCATACAGTCCAGTCTCACAAACACATAATTTAATTCACAATCCATCACAATCTCACAGACGCACTTTCATCTCAAACACACAACCATCTTAGGCACACATCCATCTCATCTCATTGGCACCACTACCATCACAAATTCATTGGCTATTTTATCATTACAATTTCATTGGCACCACTACCATTACAAATTTATTGGCACCATTGTCATCACAATTTCACAACTCTTGTGACCTTAGTTACAATTCACAAACATAATTCATATCATCATCATCAATCTCATTTAATAATTCATCACAAATCATAATATATAAATCTCAACAGTTCAGCATAACTCAACTTCACATTATATTTCACAATTCAATACTTAATAAATTTCACCGCATAATCTACATATATAAACTATTTTAATTCAATTTAGAACATAAATAATTTCTAAAAAAAATATATTTTTACTCAAGTAAAAATAATTTCGAAAGCATTTTGTTTATCCTCACATGACCTCTATTCACTAAAAATTTCATATCTTACGTTGTCCACATTATTTTTGTGTGAAATAAAAAGCATTGGTTAGCTAACATCCAATTCTAAAACTTTTATGAAGGATACTTTCCAAAATTCATAACAAAAATATTCTCAAAATGGGTTTATAATTTCATAGAAAATTATTTTCCTGACAACTCGACCTTGAATTACAAAAAAGATTGTATCTTGAGTTATACATATACTTTTTACGTGAAATAAAAGTCATGAGTTAACTAACATCTAAGGATACAACTTTCATGAAGATCACTTTCCGAAATTAAAAATAAAAACAAGCGAAAATAAGACCGCAAGATTAAAGTAAAACTCAATTAACACTTTCACATCTAATAATCATATAATTCTCATCAATTTCACATAAAAACACACCAACACACATAATCATCTAATCAATCATAAAAAAATTTACTTAATTAACTTCCCTTACCTCTAATCCAAGCCTTAATCTTCAACTTCAAGATAATCTCAAAGTTCTACTAAATTCTACAAGAACCTAATATAAAATTTTAATCGATGCAAAACATTCATCTTGTTGATATTTATCTCTCGATACCTTTGACTTTCCAAATGGATGAGGAATGAGTGAAAAACCTTTGAAGAGCATGAGAGAATTTGAGAGAATTTTAGAGAGTTAGGATTTTCTGAAAAATAAATGAGTGGATTAGGGTTTATCCCCTTCCTAAGCTAGTAAGTTTAGGATTTTCCTAACCCTTACAATATTATAAATATCATGTAATATATATTCAATATAAATATAATATATATATATATATAATATAATAATTTCATTTTATACATAGATATTATTTTATTATAGTTACCAATTTTTTATTTTAAATAAATTATTTAAGTTTAATTTTAAATTTTATTATTTTATAAAATTAGCACTTGAACATGTTTCCTGTAAGAGTCATGTATTATCCTTTTCTCTTTGATGGTGATTATAATTTTTGAGGACGAAAATTCTTGTTGTTAGGGAGATTGTGAGGGCCTGATTTTGAGTAAACCCTAAGTCCACTTACTTAGAAAGGGGAGGGATTATAAATAGTCTATTTAACCTTAATCCTCTCATTTTTCCTCTTATTTTTAGAAAACCCTAAGTTTCCTTCTCTCAAAATTCTCTCAATTATTTCCAAGAATTCTCCTTCAGTTCTTATCTCTTTGAAAATTCGAGAATACCAGGGGAAAGAGCGTGAAGAGTAGATTAATTCTATCCGAATAGAATTGTGTTTTGAGATCTTTTAAAGGTAAGGGAAGCTAATTAAATAAAATTATTCATGATTTATTAATTATTATATGTGTTGATGCGTTATTATGTGATATTTATGAGAATTATATTGATTATTATATCTAAAAGTGTGAATTCGGTTTCGTTCTAAGATTGCGGTCCTATTTCGGCTTGATATTATTTCGAATTTCGAAAAGTGTTCTTCATAAAAGTTGTAGGTCTAGATGTTATCTAACTCCTAGCTTTTATTTCACTTAAAAAGGATATGTATAACTCAAGATACGATTTTTTTTTCGTAATTATAGGTCAAGTTGTCAAGAAAACTATTCGTTTTGAAATTACGAACCCCTTTTGGGATGTTTTGGTTACGAATTTGGGAAAGTTTTCTTCATAAATATTTTAGCCCTAGATGTTAGCTAATCAATGGATTTTATTTCACATAAAAATAATGTGTAAAACATAATATATGAATTTTTGAGTGATTAAAGATCATGCTGTGAGGATGAGGGAAACGTTCTCAAAAGTATTTTTTCTTGAGCGAAAATTTATTAATTTTGGATAATCATTCATGTTCTAATTTATATTAAAAGAGTATATATTTGTGAAATGTGATAAAATGTTATAAGATATTTGTTATATAATTAAATTATTTGGTTATGTGATGTAACCAAATATATATACTCTTTTAATACAATTTAGAACATGAATGATTATCCAAAAAGAATAAACTTTCCCTCAAGCAAAAATAACTGAAAAAACGTTTCGCTCATCTCGTAGCATGACCTTTAATCACTCAAAAATTCGTAACTTATGTTTTACACATTATTTTTATGTGAAATAAAAACCATTGATTAGCTAAAACCTAGGGCTAAAACTTTTATGAAGAAAACTTTTCCAAATTCGTAACCAAAACATCCCAAAAGGGGTTCGTAATTTCAAAACGAATAATTTTCCTAATAGCTTGACCTTTAATTAAGAAAAAAAATTGTATCTTGAGTTATACACATCCTTTTTATGTGAAATAAAAGCCCGGAGTTAGATAACATCTAGGCCTACAATTTTTATGAAGAACAATTTTCTAAATTCGAAATAAAATTAAGCTGAAATAGGATCGTAATCTTAAAGCAAAACCCAAATCACACTTTCATATATAATAATCAATATAATTCTCATAAATATCACATAATAACACATATAATAATTCAATAAATCATGAATAATTTTGTTTAATTAGCTTCTCTTACCTTTAAAGGATCTTAAAACGAAATTTTATTCGAATAGAATTAATATACTCCCTTCACGTTTTTTCCTCCGGTGTTCTCGGATTTTCAAAGAAATAAGAATTGAAGGAGAACTCTGGAAAAGAATTGAGAGAAATTTGAGAAAATGAAAATTAGGATTTTCTAAAAGTAAGAGTAAAAAATGAGAAGATTAGGGTTAAATAGATTATTTATAATCTCTCCTCTGCCAAAGTAAATAGACTTAAGATTTACCTAAAATTGGGCTTCAAATACATTATATTTATAATATAAAATTTGTTTCTATTTTTCAATATATATTAATATTTAATAATATATAAATTATATTTTTATTTAAATTATTTATATTCAAATTTATTATGAAAAATAAATTATTTATATTCAAATTTATTATGAAAATTATTAATAATATTTATTTTAAAATATTAGGATATTTTAATATATATATATATATAATATAATTAATTAATTATATATATAAATATTAATAAAAAGATTTAATTTTAATTTTAATATTTTTTTATGAAAAAAACTTATAATATTTAATATTAGAATTTGATTCTCAAAAGTTGAATAATAAAATAAATAGTAAATAAGTCTATTTTAGTAATTTCAACTCATATAAATGATGATATGAATCTTAAATAAATCTAATTGAGTAAATGAAAATAGGATAAGCTAAAAAAATAGTATTATTTTTTATAAAAATTCACAAATTATACTCAATTATATTTAGATTTTTTTTAAAATAATATTATTTAAATAAAATATTATTGATCTTATATCAATTTAATTTAATTACTCAAAATATATATATATATATATATATAAAAACTGAATTCTGAGTTATTATGTAATATTTGTTTAAAATATAAAAAAATGAAAAATTAATATTAAAATAAAATATTTAATTAAAGTTCAAAATTTTAATTTCTAGATTTAAATAATATTTGTATATAAAATAATAAAATTAATATATTATTTAGATATATATTAAATTATTCAAATATATTTAAATAATTATTAAAAATATTAAATAATAATTTTTTATTATATTTTATAGGTATATATATTAATATAAAATTTTAAAAATTACTATTAATATAAAATAAATAATATAAATAAATATTATATATAAAGATTAAATATAATTTTTAAAAATCACTTCTTTCATATAAAGATTAAATATAATTTTATAGGTATATATATTAATATAAAATTTTAAAAATCACTTCTTTCATATAATTCATTTCCTTTACTTTCATGTATTTCACAGTAAGCCATACATGAATATAACGCGCTCTAAGATTTTATGAATGTGACAGTGTAAAAAAAAATATAGGTGAATGGATATGAGCACTCTTAGGGGGTCATTATGAGCACTCTTAGGGGTCAATATTCGCAGTGAATCAGTGGTTGAATATCGCTTGTCTCTTCTGAGCCACTCATCCGCGATTCCGCGTACCGTCCGAAAGAGAAGGTGTGGTCCCCATCATCGTGAAACCACCCCCACTAATAATCACAACAATACTCCAATTCTTCCTCTTTCAAACTTTATTTCCCATGTTCTAGCCCACTTTTATTGACAACCCATTTTCTTTTAGTATTCATTATTATATCAAATTTAAATTTAATTCAATTTTATAAATCTATAACTTCAATTTATGAAATGAGAAATGAGTTTTGCATCACATCTGATTCAACATACCCTTTACATAATTATTAAGATAATTTTTAATTAAATATATTGTTTTTTTATGAAATAAAATTTGTATTACTTTATTTATATATATATATATATTAATTTAATTATATCTCTAAATAATATACTTCCATCTTCAACAATCGCACATGTGTATTTATGTATTATCAAAAGTAATTATACTTTAGGCTTTCATTTTTTATTTAAACATACGATTACAATTAAAACTAATATTTTACTTCAAAATAGTTCTATTTGACTTAAAAAATATAACCAAATCCAAAGAAAATAGGTTATTTAAGGTACTTTTTAAATGTAATTATCTTTCCATTACAAATTTACACATGTTATTAATATTATTATAATTTAAATAGATATTTTAGAGTTCGATGATCGTATCATCATTTTGTTCTATATTTAATGAATTAATGAAAAAAATAATCATTACTTTTAAGTATCATGAGGCATTTTATAAAATAAAATAAAATTAATGAATCAATGAATTTTTCTTAAGTGTTATCAGACTTTTTATTATAAAAATGTTGTTTCAAATTAAACAATCCTACTTAATAAAATTTACTGTTGAATTACTTACTCAAACGCATGGGTTGTAAGTGATTGCTTAAAAACTTATGTAATAAGGGAAGATTTTAGTGAAAAAATAGTTTAAGTATTAATATATAAGTTAATTACGGAAACTATAATATTAAATTAAGTATTCTCATTAAAAATCTTAATATTTTAATAAATTTTTGTATACGGTATTTAAATTTCTGTGACACTATAAAATAAGCCATTCACTCACAGAACGATCCTCTAAATACAAACATCTGCATAAATATTTTAACTTTTTTTTAATGGACGTAAACGTAGCTCGAGTCTCACGCGAATGGAGTCAGCAAATATTTTATGTGGACATTATTGATTTAAAGCATGATTAAGATTCTTCACGAGATTAAATACATTTTCAGAAAAAATAAACTTTATATTCTTTGCTGAATTTAGTATATTTAAATGATTTTACTTTATAGAAAATAAATCAATATTTCTGTGTGTCTCTGGTCGATTTGAATTGATTTGACAACGTAAACATTTTTTTGGACTGACATCAATATAGCTTCATATATTATTAATAGAAAAGCACGTTTGTATTTGAAACCAACGTAAAATACTACATTTATAGAAAAAGTTCGAACAATTCTTTAAAGCCATGTGCTACGAATAATTTTTTTTTAACTAATCTTTTAATAAAACATATTTAATATAAAATGTTTCATCGGATACCATGTTTAAAAGAAGTAGCGATTGAAGATTAATGTTTCCTCGTATAATTGATGTAGAAGATTCTGGTTTAGTGGATGAAAAATATTTATAACTGGCAATAATACACTATTTTATTATTAGTTAAAATTATACAATTATTAGCGAGATTTATAATAAGAAAAATGAGTTTAACAAGTTTTTATGATTTTTTTAATAAGTTTTATTCCATTGTAAAGAAATTTGTAAAAAAAGTACCAGTAGAAAAATATATTTTTCGTATGTTATATGAGAATCATGCAAACATATAGATAACAATCTCATAAATAAGTGGAATATTTTTATACGGTTGTAATTTAATGGATGTAAAAGAAATTACATTAAGTCTTTTTTTTAACTAATTTAAATTTTTCAATTATGTTATGTCTATTAAATTTTTCTTCATTTCAGTCATAGATGATATGAAGTAGACAGAACAAAACATTTATGACAAAATATTTATGAGAAAAAATATGTGTGATATTGGTAGAATAAGATGTTGATGAGACAAGATATATATATTTAAGAAATAATATAAAAGGTTTAATTAATTTTGATATTATAATAAAATTAATTTTATAAAATTAATTTATAAAATAATATTTATATTAATTTATTTATATATATATTAATTTGATTATATATTTGATGATGGAAAATTTCTAATAAGAAAATTTTTTTATATTAACAAAGCTCTGGCAACTCCTTGAGAAGTAATGACATATAACAATGTGAAAATATTTTTATTGTTAACTCATTATTCCATTGAATTGAATTTCTGCTAGGTCGAATTCGACAAAATGTAATATAGATTAAATTGACAAAGAACACTCTAGAGGAATTATATGTGGGTGTGTGAGGTGAAAATAATAAAGAATAGAAACAAGTAAATGAATTGAGGGAGATTCACAAGAAGGATTGAATGTAGTCATTATTAGATTTTAATTTGATGAAAATAAGAAAAATTTAAATATTAGAAGTTTTACTGTTAAATGCGTATATAAGTAAATAAAAGGAAAATTTATGAAATCAAATTAAATGTAAAAACGTTATGAAACAAAATTAAACGTAAAGAAATTATAAATTTTCACTGATAAGAAATGAGAAGTTATAAGTTAAAAATATCATGAATTTATTTATAATAATAATAAGTATGAAATAATAGAGAATAAAGAAAATAATGACGAAATTGTATTATAAATTAAGATTTTGAAAATATAAAAAATAGGAAAATAAATTAAGTAAAGTATTGATTTCTTTTATTAATTTTTATTTTATTCTTATAATTTGTTGGAAGTCAAACTATTCTTCCAAATACTAATAATACATGCTAAAATAATGGAGGATAAAAGATTGTGACATCGGATAATATGACTATTTTGTCCGCTAGTTTTAGACATAGTAATTTAAGTGTATCATAATTAAGGAATGACATCAATAAAAAAATATATTAACAATAAGTAGCTTTATAACCATTTATGTTGGCCACATTGATAAACAAGTTTTTAATCGCGTTTCTAAAATACTTGAATCTTTCTTTAATGTGATATAGGATCAACTAAGTTGTCAAATCCTAGGAGTAATGTATGAGAAGGTCTTTAATTTAGTTGTAAATACAATGAATGAGGGAAAAAATGTGTATTTTATGCAAATTTTAGATGATCGATGGGATGGAATATAGAAATGATTCAATGTGGTATTTATCACTAATGAACTATGATGTAGTATGATGTTTTTCTGATTTTTTACTGAGATGAACAATGTAGATTATTATGCGATGGTCTTACTAGTCATGAATGTGTGAATGACAATTTTGGATGAATACTGATTTGAATAGAAAGATGAAACTATGAATGGATTAATTCCTAAATGTGATCAAATGTATGGAATTGTTTTATTCAAAGTGAATGTTGTATGTTTGATGAAATCAGAGATGAGTTTATGAATGAGACGAATGAATGAATGTTGGAACAAATGACAAGGAATATTTATATCTTTATTTTGATTTCTTTATGTATTAATGAATAAATTAATGATGAATGAAATGAAGTGTAGATGTTATATTAATGAAGGAATAGTTGCTCGATGAATATATGAATGAATGTAAGTCGGGTTGCTTAGTAAAAGGGGGATTTTAAACTGATGTGCTAATCTACATAAATGTAACAAAATGCAAACTTCTGGAATTCAAAATGCTAATTCTATCTAATGAACACAACTGAACTAATGTTATGCAATATTTATCAATTAAAGAAAATCATGTAAGAGCTATGATTGAATTCTAGAAAAAAAAATACCAAGATTAGAAAAATACCAAAACAAGAACAAAAGAATACCAAAACAAGAATAAACGTTGCAAATCTGGAAATTATTGAATTAAAGTTATACTATGTAGAAACAAGAAGTGAATCTGAAATGATTTAATTTCTTTAGAACTAAAATAGTAATCCAAAAACAAGAATCATCTACTGGAATTATCACAAGTCAAAATTAGTTTGAAGGTGTTAGATCAAATCAAGAACATAGAATTAGAACTCTTTATGCAAATCGTGAACAACGTATTACACTAAGTTCTCTTAGAAGACATCCAAGTATCATATGCTCTTAATCAAATACTAGGAAATCCTTCTTCACTGATTATGAGTTGTGAAATACCATTGAAACTACTCAAGTATAAAATCAAGAAACAATTTATACGAATTTTAAAATGATTGAAATTGAAACTACAAGAAAAGCATTAAAAGAAACATGAAACAGTCAAAGAAGACTCTAAGTTCTAGCCAATCTTAGTTGTTAAACCACTTTCCATTCGTAAATTCAATTAACCAATCAAATCCACATTCAAGAAATGTGAGGACACGCAATTTTTATTTCACTTTCAACCGAAGAGCAATCACAAAACCAAGTAAGGAAAGAGTTCAACTCTAAGCATTGTGTAACAAATAAATTCTTCCTTCACAGTTTCAAATTCGAATTGTAAAACTTCAACACATGAATTAGAATGAAAGTAGAACAAAATAACAATGAGAAGAGGCAGAGGAACAAACAAAATTCAAGAATTGAAACATTTTCTTGAAGAACAAAACTGAATACAATGAAGAGTTCTAACCATATTAACCAAAAATGAGAGAATTCTGTAATTGGAAAGCTAAGCGCCAAAAGTGAATCGTCCTCTATGCCAATTCCGCTTAATTACAAAAATTAATCATCTATTTATACTATAGAAGTGATACAATTAGTGCACAGGCCTTAGATAACTTGAGGGAACCCATAACTTGAGAGACATTCTACACAAACTGTAGCTATTGTTAACTTAACTTTGAACACGTGTGAAAAATCCAATTTAGCTCTAAATTGCACGGTTCAACTTCCAGATGAAATCTTATTGAATCTAGTTTTCAACGCAACCGGAATCACTATTTTTGAGTGCCTGTAGACAAAGATATAAATAAAACAGTGAGCCTTCCTCAAGCTGTACAACAAAATAATAAAATATTGTATTTTTATACGAATTTTAATCTTGACTTCTAAATTCCTAAAAATTCATTTCTAGCTTAATTAAGATCATTATAAACACGTTAGGACTTATGTTAGTATTTTATTTCTAAGCAAAAATCAAGTTACACACATGTGGTCACAAAGGTTGAAAATATCCCTCGTTTAAATTTGAATAACACAAACGGGGCAATACTTTGATGCATTGTAAACAAAGAATACCATTTAATGAGAGGTTCCCTTGAGGCATACCACCTTGGTAGTCCACACCCAATTCAAACAGAGGAAATAATAAAAGTCAACATCAAGCTTGATTTGGTTTTGATAGGGATCACTCTTATAGAAGAAAAAATGTGGATATAGAGAATATTAGCACCGAAATATCAAACAATTCATTAGAAGTATTGAGACAACAAATGGATGATAAAAATTATGAAATGGTAAATATGTTGTCTCAATAGATGACTATAGTACTAAATCTACTAGTACAAAGTACTAATGATAGTTTTCAGAGATTAGCTAAACAAATGACATGAATAAGAGAAGCTTTAGTAATTTCTAGGGTTGACAATAATGTAGGAATATATAATAATAATGATTTGAAAATAATCGATAAGAAATAGCCAACCAAAATAATCAAATAGAAAAGTTGCATATGATTTAGAGAGGTAGACATACTTGAGCCTAGAAGCATTCGGCTCAGGGCTTCTATATGACTTGTTATGAATGTTTATAC
Organism: Macrotyloma uniflorum; assembly: GCA_016859785.1. Classification (NCBI taxonomy): domain Eukaryota; kingdom Viridiplantae; phylum Streptophyta; class Magnoliopsida; order Fabales; family Fabaceae; genus Macrotyloma; species Macrotyloma uniflorum. The sequence continues at coordinate 244,313 of BDMB01000096.1, read as the reverse complement.
TCAAGTGAGGTTGAGTGACCCATTGTAGTTTGGAATTTAACCAAGTGATTATACTAGGGGATGGTCGAGATTTTTTTTGGGTGAGACCAAGTGACCACATTTAGCACTTGGAGTTAACCAAGTGTTTTCTTGGGGATGGTCGAGATGTTATTTATACTCTGGTGAGGCTAAGTGACCACATTTAACACTTGGAGTTAACCAATTGTTTGTATTTGGGGATGATTGAGATGTTATTTATACTCGAGTGAGGTCGAGTGACCATATTTAGCACTTAGAGTTAACCAAGTGTTTTTACTCGGGGATGGCTGAGATGTTATTTATACTCGGGTGAGGCCGAGATGTTATTTATACTCGGGTGAGGCCGAGTGACTATATTTAGTACTTGGGGTTAACCAAATGTTGCTACTTGGGGATGGCCGAGATGTTATTTATACTTGGGTGAGGCCGAGTGACCATATTTAGTACTTGGAGTTAACCAAATGTTGTTTCGAGGATGGCCGAGATATTTGGATTTGCTAAATATGTTGAAGCGTTTTATTGCCCCTCATGGGAAGAGTGCTACAAAAGTAAATAACTAAAGCAAATAACATAAAGAAATAACTGAAACAAATGTCTTAAACAAATGAAATATTGGCGACCTATCTTCAAGCTTTCTAGCTGTAATAGAATTTAAGTAGACAGGCATTCCATTACCCAGCACCTTCATTATTTTGTAAGAGCCTTCTCAATTGGAAGCGAACTTCCCCTTCTTAGGATCTTTTCGAGCTAGATTACGAACCCTTAAGACGAGATCGATGAGATCTCCTTCTTGAAAACTTCTTAACTTAACTTTGAATTTAATCTTTTGGTTGCCCTTGTTCGATAGGCCTCTTGTGCAATGATTGCTTTGTCTCTAAGTTCCTAAAGCATGTCAATTTCGACTTTCATGACTTCATTATTATTGGCCAAATCCAATAGCTATCTTCTTGGACTAGTTTCACCTACTTCGACCGAAATCATGATATCTACACCATACGTTAGGCTATATGGTGTTTCAGAAGTAGACGAGTGTGGGGTGCACCTGTATACCCACAAGACCTCTAGTAATTCTTCAGCTCATTTTTCTTTTACGAATCCCAACCTTTTCTTCAATTCAATTAAGATAACTTTATTCACCTCCTTTCGACGAGATTTTCGGTATATCATCATCTCTTCCATTTTTATAAACCCGGTGGTTGTGCCTCTAATCTCGTCAAGTGTAGTGGTTGGATTTTTGGATAGATCCTAGCCACATTCGAGGCTCCTCCTCCTACAAAACCCCTAGCTACGATGTTGATTACACCACGTATGGGGTGGTGTCTTCTCTCCTCATCCTTCTCTTCCCGACTACTAGTTTGAGGCCGAGATGGGTTTTGAGGTCAAGAGCGACGACTACGACTTCGACGGTCACGACGACTACAACTTCGACGGTCACGACGGTCGTTATCTTTGTGTGGTGGTTCTCGCCTTTTATTTTTTTCCCTTTTTACAAACTAGTGAAGGTGGCCGACTTGTATCGAATCTTCAATTTTGTCCCTTAAAGTGGCACATTTTTCGATTGTATGGCTGTAATTACGATGATAGCGACAATGTCAACTATGATTTGCGCTATGTGGTGTCGGTGCTTTATCGGTTTGTATGAGGTCGACACTTAGAGCCTCCTCAAAGGTCTTTCCTCGGTCAATTATCAGAGGTGTATAATGACGGAAGTGAGACCCTCTCTCTTTGGGTCTCGTTGGGGGCTATGACTTCTTCCCCTTGTCTTTCTCCTGTCCTTGATTTTTGGCCTCCTTTCGACGAGATTTTCTTATATCCTAATCTCTTCCATCGGCATAAACCCAGTGGCTTTTGCTCTAACCTCGTCAAGCATAGTGGCCAAATTTTTCGATAGATCGTCCACATACGGTCCTGGTTGCAACGCAGTCAATAAGTTGTGTTTGGCTACTTGAGGATGTAAGATAGAAATTCTCAAGCAAAAGTGAGAGTATCTGGTCATGAAAGCTTGCAATGTCTCGCCTTCCTCTTGCTTGATATCAGCGAGTGCTATCTAGGTCAATGGGTGTGATTTGCTTGCGACAAATTGGGTGGTAAATATCTCAGTTAGTGTTTTGAACGAGTCGATCAAATTCGGGGGGAGGGATACAAACCATTTTAGGGCAGCTCCTTTTAAAGAAGTTGGGAAGACAGGACACAATATCATGTCATCCGCGGATATAGATGCATGTGCATGAGGAATGCATGTACGGGACTATTTGTGCACGAAGAGTCGCTGTTTACTTCTAGGTTCAAGCCTCTCCAGGTAGGGGGGAGAGGGGTCTCCATTATTATGTTTGTAAAGGGATGCATCCTCGGCTTCGTGAAGGGTGCTAGGATGTCGAGGCTACAATGAGCTAGGGTACCACTTTTGTTGAGGATGTCGAGGTCGTGACGGGCTCGGGTACCATTTTGATACTCCCAACTTTGGGTGGTTCCTGATGTGGTTGAGACGTGGCCACCTCAAGGTAAGTTGAAGTGTGGCCTCCTCGGGAAGGGGTGGTTCGCAACGAGTCCGAGACTTTGTCGGCTCCTCCGCTCGAGAGGAGGCGGCCTCCTATCGGTCCAGCCTTTGCTATAACTTGGTATTTTGTCGCTTGAGTCAACCGATTGCCTCAATACTCCATTCCTACCTTTGTTTTAGGTCCTCAAACTCATGTTGTTGGATTCGTTTCATATGCTCGAATTCTTTCAGTATTTCCTCTATTAAACGTCGTTCTTTTGGGGGGAGGCCTTGGTCGGCCTCCTAAACTCGTCTTGGCTCATGTTTTGTGTTATTGTCATTGCCTTGAATGTATCTCAACCCCACGATTGATGCCAAAATGTACTTACACAGATCTAGTACCTCAAGACTGCTTCCCTTCTTCTCTACTGTCGACTGCTCCTCAACTCTTTCGAACCACGCAGGAGGGGGTACCTGCGTTTACACTCTGATGCTCAAGTCAGTCAATAGTAAATGTAGAAGAAACAAGTTAACTAATGCGGTATAACTAACCCGTGTCAAATCTCATAAAGATACAATTATAGGGTGAAATCATTATCTAATATCATACTTTTTTTTTTAAGTAAAAGGGGGTTTAATTTGAATAATAAAAAAACAGTTTTAGATAATAAATAAACATAAAGAAATAATTTGATTGAGTGAGATGTTCGTAAGTGAATAGTTAAGGATAAAAGTAATTATATTATTAAAATAATAAAATACAATAATAATATTTGAAATTATCAAAAATAAAAATACCAAAAATGATGAATTGAAATATGAATACCAATTAAAATAAACTTTAATTAAGATAAAGTAAGAAAAAACCTAAAAGTTGTAGTATAACATTAAAGCTTTATGCTACTTTCCCCAAACTAATAAAATTTAAAGTTATACTAGATTGTTGCTGCCCTAGTCTAGAGTGTTGTGGTTTGTTTACAAAATTCTTATTTATAGGGGACTAACCGAGTGTACTGTTACAATAAATATAGGAATTAGTTGCAATCAAATATTTTATATATTCAATTAAGTATTACGGTACTAGATTATTTTCCTAAGTTAGTTACAAAAAATCTAGAAATTAGTTGTGATCAAATATTTTATATAGTCAATTAAATATATTTTATATACTCAATTAAATATCGCGGTTACTAGATTTGTTGATCAGATGTTGTTACTTTTCTGAAAAATGCGCTCTATTAATTCTCAATACTACTAGGTCATGTGTATGGATAAATTGGGTTACGAACATAACTGGACCTTGCAACTTTTGTACATCTTTTGAAAATAACTTGGGCCAATTTTTGGACCTAGGGATATTAAAAATTATTCCAAACTGAAATTTTCTTTCTCCTATAAAGGGTTTCCACCAAAGAGAAATCTATGCAATGTAATGTGTATGTTTTAATGTTAAAAAATATGTAAAATGCAATAAATTTAGTAAATTAGAATTATGGCATAATTTATATGTAAATGTGCTAAATGCATGGTTTAAGAAGGAATTAATAGCTTAGAAATTGTTCTTAGATTAAGAAGAAAGGAGTAAAATAACATACATCATACGCCTTCTTTCCACTAAGCGCGATTGCTCTAGAGGTAACCTACTTGTTATCAACCTTGTTTTTGCTAAGTGAGATTGTTCAAGAGGTAACTAACTTGCTCTAAGCCTTGTTTCTATTAAACAAGCCTAGTTTTTGTTGCGTAAAATTGCTCTAAAGGTAACTAAATAGCTTGCTCTTGACCTTTTTTCTACTAAGCGAGCCTTGTTCCATTGAGCGATTCTTGTTTTCACTAAAGGAGATTGCCCTAGATGTAACCAACTTACTTTCAACCTTGTTTTCACTAAGTGAGTCTTGTTTTTCATTGAGTGAAGATGACTTGTAAAAAAAATCATTTTTTCCTTAAGATTGTGTTTTGTTATTATGTAGTTAATTAATTTATTTTACTTACTATTTATGTATACCATAGAAAAAATATTTATGAGTATGATAAGTTATTATGTGATGTTATTTGATTTGGGTTGAGTTTGGAAGTGTTCAAATTCCAACAATTATTGGAATAGATGTTGTGTTATGTATATCATTCCTAATTGTGATGCCTTTAAGACAAAACAATATGATGGCACAATTACAAATAAAATGTTTTTGAAAATGGAAGTTGGGTGGTAAGCAACTAGAATCATGTGGCCTCACACTCCTTTCTTGACTAGACTATTGATCATACCTTTTGCCAAAAGGGTCATGATTCATGCATGTTGTACCTTGGGACATGAAGACCAACCAACAAATATCTACCTAGTATAAGACCTACATAGCTCAGTGGTGGTATGTGGGAAACATGTGAGCCCTATGGTATCATAAGTATTGAAAAACTACGATTATAGTGTTGTGTGTGTGTTGGATTGTGTATATTTATATATGTTGATAATGATGAAAGTTTACAATGCACAATCATTATTGCTTAAAAGTTTAGAAAACGCATCTTGTAAGCTTTGTTGGGCTATGTGGAGTTTTTTTTTTTGTTGAATGTTAGTGGTGGGTAGACTCACCTCTTACAATAATTTCTTATAAACCAAAGATGTCGAAGCAATTCAAAAGGGTTAGAAATACTAGTAGAGTTAGAGAGAAAGTTACGAAGACTTATGACTTTAGCTAAATTATAGCCTAGTAGTTTTGTTGAGAAAGAACTTGTTTATATATGATTTGATTTATTTTAATAATATAAATATTAAATTAAGTCCCTATTTATTTTGATGATTAATGTAATATTTTAGACAGACTGAAAAGTTCTGGATTTTTTTAATGTTTTGAACAAAATTTCATATACTAATTATATCTTATACCCATCTAAATAACATGTATATTAATTAATTTTAGTTTATAAATTTAATTCCTTTTAGAATTATAATTTATAGTGAATGACCCAAGATTTATTTTTATACTCAATATTCAAAGTTTGTGGAATCTAATACAAATTGAAAATTTTATGTAAAAGAAGTTTAAAGGTTTTGTATTGTCATTACTTTAAAATCTCATGAAATGGTAGTTATTTTACATAAATTCAAATTTCTTCTTAAAATATTCATATATAATAAAAATCTTTTTCAATCAATCAATGAGTATCATTTATTTCAATAAATTAAATTTTTATTATTAGACCCATTTGATTTTCTCCATTAAAGGCACTAAAGAGACAGAACTTTACATAATTTACAATTTTAGTTTTAAATACTTAAAATTTTTATAATTTAAAATTTAGAGAGAATTTTGAAATTACATATTTGTCTTTTGTCTTGTGGAGTTTTCTCTTCTCTTTTTCTTTTTGTTTTCTTCTTTATATTTTTTAATTGTTTTTTCATTTTCCTATATTTACTTTCTATGAAAGACTAATACTCTTCTTTAATCTACAAATTGAAAATCATACGAATTGCAGAATTGAGTTTTGTATGAATCAATCTACACGTACTCTAAGTTTGTTCTTTTTTCCTCTAACTCGCAAAATTACATTTTGTGATTATGATTTGCTTAGATGTATTTTAAAAATCAGATTAAATTTTGATTAAAGTTTAATTTGATACTTAATTACGAATCATATTGGATGATTATTCAATTTGATTTATAATTATTCAAATTTGAATTGGTAGTCTGTTATTATAATCATATTTTATTTTTCCTATATATCTGAAATTTGTAAATTAATGTTTCAATTTTATTCTTTAATTTGATGCATTTTAATTCCCTATAATTTATATTTGGTACATTTTACTTTATTGATGCATTTTCAATTCATATAATTTACTTTCCAAGCCTTTAAATCCCCAATTTAATTTGTATTAATTTGTAAAGGAAAAACATTAGAGATTGAACAACAAATTTATATATGTCCTTGTGATTCAATATAAGTTGTGCTCTATATTACAAAATTTATGGTAATTAAAATTATTGAGCAAAATTAAAAAGATTAAACTAATTACTTCTAAATAAAATATTCCTACATAAATAATAAATATTCAATAAAACATATAAATTAACCAATATTTTAATTAACTTAGCTTTTACGATAATGTAACAAAATTATATTAAATATAATTAATTAGATATCAAAAGTATACTAAAATACATTCATCAAATTGTCTAAAATTAAATTTTCTTTTTCCATTTTCAAGCAAAACTAAATCTAAAAACTATAATTTATATTTTATTAAATAAATCTCAAAATGAATAGTTTATATCAATTCAAAATTTTAATAATCAAAATGTTTCAAAGTAGAAATAACACATGATGAAGGTTAATTTTAGAATAATCAAGCATAAATATTTTATTAGGATATAATTCACTTAAACTCTTATGTCTTTAAATATAATATTTACTCTTAATTTACATATTAAAAAATGAAATTAAGCATAGATTTAAAAAAATTCTAATTTAATAAAATTAAAATATGTATATTAAGATAAAAAGAACTTTAATTTAGTATGTAATAAGGTTAAGGTGTGGTATAAATAAGGAATTCGAGACTTAAATGAACTTCAAAATTAAACAGAAGAATTGGAAAATGAAAAATTGAATAATTTAAGAAATATTATTTTAGTCATTATTCTTCATCTTTCTCTTTTTTTCTTTTCTACTAAATTATCTTTTTTAAATTTAGCAAATTTAGTTAGAGAAAACTCTTATTGTTGTGTGAAATCATAAAATTTAATCTACTACTTTTAATAATTTATCACTATCTCAATTTTGCTGCACAAATTCAAAAAATTTAATTTTTACCCCAAATTTATTCAATATCATTTCCAATATAATTCCACAACTACTCAAATCATCAAAATTTTAGGTATATTATGACTTTTCACTTATTTAACTTGTAATACAATTTAAATTAATCAAATAATAGGATAATTAAGTTCAAAGGTGTAAACAAATCGATTATTTAAAGATAGGCTATTTTAGCTTTGTTCAGAAGAATAAAAGTTTAAATTATTTCTTAAAATTGTAAATGATTAAGTTTAAATAAAAAGAATTAATTCAAGTTCTAGCATTCAAATTCAAAAAAATCATACAAGAATAAATAATGACTCAAATTTCACATAGTTTAATTTATCTATTTAATCAATTTCATAATTAATTTACTTAAGAGTTATTAAAATAAAAAAAAATTAATTCAACAAGTTACTTCAACAATTAATGTTAATTATAAAAATTAACTATCAAATTCAACTCAAAACTTAATAACATATCAATTATTGTACAATAAGATTCTAAAAAAAAATGTTAAAAAATAATAAAATAAAGTTTGAAAATAAATCTCTTTTCCCCACATTTGAATCTTACATTGTCCTCAATGTAAAGAATAAAACAAATACTAAAATAAAGAAGTAAAGGTAGAAAGATATTTACATAATTAAGAAACAATAGGTAATAATTTAATAATATCCAATGTTTCACTTTCAATAGGAAGATGAGGAAAATACTTCAATTTATTTATGATCATTAACTTCAATAATTTTAACTTAATCTTTAAATTAAATTTTAAAAGCTCTACAAGAAAATACTTCAGTCACAATATAAGGACCAATCCATTTAAATCTTAATTTATCTACCATCAACTTTAATCTAGAATTAAATAATAAAACTCTTTTTTCAATAATAAATTCTTTCTTTAAGAATAAACTTATCATGATATTTCTTAGTCTTTTTCTTATAAATTCTAGAATTCTCAAAAACATTAAATTCAAACTCTTCTAATTCATTTAATTGAAAAATCTATGTCCATCAACTTCATCAAAAGATAAATTACATGTTTTAATAAACCAATAAACTTTACGTTCTATTTCCATGTTTTTTCATAAACAATTCTAAAAGGAGACATTCTTAATAGTGTTTTGTATGTTTTTTTATGAGTGCAAATTACTTCATCTAATTTAAGACTTCAATATTTTTTATTAGGTAGTACAATTTTTTCTAAAATTCTTTTAATACCCTTATTAGATATTTTTGCTTGCCTATTTATTTGTACATGATAAGGTATAAAAATTTTATGTATAATTCTGTTTTCTTAATAAAGAAGAATAAAATATTCTATTATGAAAATGAATTTTTTCGATCACTAACTATTATTCTAGGTAATCCAAACTTACAAATTATTTTAGTTTTAATAAAATCAGAAATAATTTTAGCATCATTAGTTTTGGTGACTTTTATTTCCATTCATTTAGAAATATAATCTATTATAAGTAAAATTTAATTAAAACTAAAAAAAATATTGAAAGAATCCAATAAAATCAATACTCTATATATCAAATACTTCATAAAATAATATTTGTTGTTTATTAGATATGTTATCTTTTATTTTTGTTTTACAAATTTCACATGATTGACAAACTTTCCAATAAAAAGCAATAAAAACTTACCTGCATCAAATACTTTCCTATAAGTTCTTTGAGACCTAAATTTCCTCCCATATATAAGAATGATTTTTTTTTTTAAAATTTAACATTATGATTAGAAAATTTTCATAAATATAAATCATTTCATATAAAAAAAATTCAGAATCATACTTTAATTTATTTTTTTACTTTAAACGTTAAAGGATAAATAGATGTAATAATAAAATTAACCACATCAACAAATCATTATCTATAATTTATTTAATAATTAAAAATATATTAAAATATATTATAAATTAATTTTAATATATTTATATAATTTTTTCCTTAATAAACTAACATAAATTTTTGTATACTCTATTAGTCTTTAATAAAAAAAATTACATTTGATCCTCATTAGATTCCATCATATTACTATTTACGTAATAATTAATTCTTTACATAATCATATATGTGTTTGTTTGTGTTTTTTTTTTATATATATAAATAAATTTTTAATCTTTAATAAATTTACTATTTTCATATGTGGTCCCTTATAATTTTTTTCTTCTTCCTTTATTGGTCCCAAATATTTTTTATATTAGATTTTTATCATTAAGTTTAGTTATCTTATTGATGTGAAGATTGAAAAAAAATAATTACAAAAAATATTAGCAAATCAATTTGACAATTACAATAAAAGAACTAGAACATTAACAAATCAAATATATATAGTCAGAATCAACATATGCAAATCCTAGTCACAAATCACAAATGCAAAACTAACACAAACATTTTGTAATTGTTTTTAGTAGTAATCGACAATAATTTCACCATAACAGAACTAGACTAATTTCACCATCACCAACTAGATATGCTTTTTCAAAATCTCACCACAATAACAAAATTTGGATAATAAACATCCTATTGAATATTTGATTGAATGTTAGGAATTGAACTTAAGTTTTAAGTTTATCATTGTTTCTTAACATCAAAATTGATAAGATCACATAAAAAGAATACTTTATCTAAAGAGGTTGGTTTGATGTAATGACTTATTATTTTTTACATATTCTTTAGACATCACATATAATAAAATTTTATTCATATAAATAATATGTATTATGCTATCTATTTCATTAATTCAAAGACAAAAATTATAATTTTCATAACACTCACTAATTACATATAAAAAATATCAAAATCCTATACTTAATAATATTGATATATTTACTAAAAATCATAAAAAATAACTTCAATTCATATATAAACAATAATATAATAAAACTTAATGATAAAGATCAAATATTAAAAAATTATCTAAAATCAATAAAGAAAATTTTTTAGAGATTAAATATAGAATTGTAAATTTGTTAAAGATTAAAAAATTACTTATATAAAATAAGGAAAATACGTGAACAAACACTTAACTAATGATATAGAAAATTAATAGTTATATTAGCATTAAAATTACAGAACTTAATAATAAAGATCAAATGAAAAAAAAAATATTAAAAAAAATTATGAGAAATCAAATATAAAATTTATTAGGAAAAAAAATATTTAAGCTTAGAATTTTTTTATTAATTTGTTTTAAAAATAAATTAAAAAAAGTTATTTTTAAACTAAAAAAATCACCTTAGACTAAAATATAATTTAAAAAATAAAACTCAATTTATATTTATATTTTATTTTTTAAAAAGAATTAAAAATAATTTTGAAAGGCCTTAATTAATAATTGAGAAGACATTAAGTCTACCACTTAAAAAAAAGTTGCACATAGATTTTTTGTCGCATATATTGAACACATATAAAAGACATTTTGGACCTTTCATGCGTGGGGTAAGTGAGAAGACATAAATAAAAGAGGAGTGCCGCCACCGTTGCCCCACACCTTCCTTTGTTCCATTTTCCTTTCTCATTCTCAGTCCCGAAACTCCTTCCTTCACTTCTCGCATTTGCACTATCCAAAGCTCTTTCTCTCAAGGTCTTCTTCTCTCTTTTCATTTACAAATTTTCCCCATTCTTATGAGATTTGTCGTTCCATAAGACGAAATAAGACCAATAAAAATTGAGTTTTTATAACCATATATTTTGTAATTTACCGTTTCCTGTGATGCTATGACAAAATGGAGTAAAGGGTACTTTATTTTTTCTGCAGATCGAGCTTTGGAGAACTTGAGAAAGTATTTGGGTCATAAGGCTCTGTCAGATCCCTGAAGGTTTGTGTTCATCTGTCGAAATAACTTCCTTGGAAAAAGCATGGCAAGCGCTTTGCAGTTTCAAGGGGTTCAAGGGACCCTTTCTGTGAGGAGTAGCATGCATCATTGCAAGCCCCAAATTGGGTTTGCAGCATTTGGTGCTCCTGTTTGTGCGAGAAGAGTTTGGGGCAATAGGGTGGCATTCAGTGTCACGTGTAAGGCTTCAGCAAGTGATGTGATTGAGAAGAATGTATCTGAGTATGAAAAGGTGAGTAGTGAGGGTGAAACCAGTTTCACTTGTGTCATGAAGTTTGGTGGTTCTTCGGTAGCTTCTGCTGAGAGGATGAAAGAGGTGGCTGCGCTTATATTGAGTTTCCCAGAGGAGAGACCTATAGTTGTTCTCTCTGCTATGGGAAAGACAACAAACAAGCTTTTGCTGGTATTCTTTTACCCACTTTTTTTTCTTTCTTTTATGTTGGTTTTTCTCTTCTTTGTTTTATGATGGTCAAAGACTGCTGTTGAGTAAAAAGGCTTGCTTTCTGTTTTGTTAGGCTGGAGAGAAAGCTGTGAGTTGTGGTGTTACTAATGTATCAACTATTGAGGAGCTGAGCTTTATAAAAGACCTGCATCAGAGGCAAGAGCAATGAGTATTCTGTTTTTGCTTTTTCTAGTGTGACAAATTCTCTAGAGAAAGAAAAATCATTCTATTTTTCCGGAAGAAAAATATTATTTTCTAACTGGATGTTCTTACCTCTCTCGCAGGACTGCGGATCAGCTTGGAGTAGACAGATCTGTTATTGCAAGTAAGTTGCTTTGTTCACAGTATATCATTTGATGGTTAAGTTGGACTATTTGAGTTTTTTTTAGATAAAAAAAGGGTCTTGTCTGATCATTTCACTTACAAAGTTCTGGGTATTTATTTGTGTGTAGCAATAGCATCACTTGGCTTATATGGTTGTGGATTTTGGTTAATCCGCTATATTGAGTGATATCTGTTTGCATATTTGTTACTATTTGACTATGTAATTTAATAATTATGTCTTACGTTGAGAAATATGATTTCAACATTCAAGTCTATTTTATACGAATATATCCTGAAGAAGTTTGTGAGTTGAATTTCTGGTCTTATATCTTTGATTGTCTTGATATTAAATATGCCATGCCAGTCTGGATGTTTATGTTTTTGGTGTTAGAATTAATAAGTCTTTGGTGCAGTGGAAGAATGAAACACTTTGGCACTCAGATCAAGAAGAACTTAATGATAAATCACAGAAATTTTACTCTGATTACTGCTAAACAATTACAAAACAAAGGCTTTAAATGGAATGCATAAGAAAAAGGTAACTATTAAAAATAACTTGGAAAAGGAAACTAAACAAGACAGAAAATAATTATCACATGCTGCATCTTTTTTATATAACCTAAGCAAACAGCTAAATTGTATATGCGTCAATTTCTTTGATGAAATTGACCCTGTATAAAGTGAGATGAAATTGTACACTATAATTGTGATTTTGATATGCTGTCACCGGAAAAGAAAAGGTATTTCATACTTTGAGTTTGTTTTATCATGCCCTTTCTAGATTTAATGATGGCTTATAAAAAAATTCAGAAAAAAAAGATAATGTCACTACATATCTCAAATCAAGAAAAAGCTGAGTCTGTCGCAGATTTTGATTATAATTGTAACATTAACCATGATTTTGATTTTATAAATTCATTTTATTTTATCACCTTATGGACTAAACCAATTCAATCACTTGCCTTCTTTCTTCTCGGTATGATTATTTTGTAGTTTTCAAATGTTTGTACTCACCTTTGTGGCTGATTTCATGTTGCATCTGGAAACATTTCCAGAGCATCTAGAAGAGTTGGAACAACTTCTGAAGGGAATAGCTATGATGAAAGAGTTGACCAAAAGGACTCAGGACTATTTAGTTTCCTTTGGAGAATGCATGTCGACTAGGATCTTTGCTGCATATCTTAATAAAATAGGTGTCAAGGCCCGCCAAGTATGTGTTGTTATTTTCCTATTTAATACATAATGTGACTAAAAGTTTGTTAGTATTTTTATTGCTCTTATGATGGCCCAACTCTCATCAATATTTAGATTTTGATTGTTGTCTCTGATTATAGTGATTTATTGTTAATTTAATTGTTTGACAGTACGATGCATTTGAGATTGGTTTTATAACAACTGATGATTTCACAAATGCGGACATTTTGGAAGCAACTTATCCAGCAGTTGCAAAAAGATTGCATGGTGATTGGCTCTCTGATCCTGCAATTGCAATTGTTACAGGCTTCCTTGGAAAGGTATTTGTGGTGTCATGTATTTTGAATGCTTCTTTTCATTTCTTTTCTTTACCAGGATTGTGTTACTAAATTAATCCTCTAATTAGAAAGGCTTTTGTCTCGTTTTTCTTCTTGAAGGCCCGGAAATCATGTGCAGTGACAACACTGGGAAGAGGGGGCAGTGATTTGACAGCCACAGCAATTGGGAAAGCACTAGGGTTGCCTGAGATCCAGGTTTTGCAATTGTACATAAAACACGTTTATGCTTGTCAAAAGGGATACAAAATTAAAGCAATTAATTCAATCACTTAAACAGGTTTGGAAGGATGTTGATGGTGTCCTAACTTGTGATCCAAATATATACCCAAAAGCGGAACCTGTTCCTTTTTTGACATTTGACGAGGCTGCTGAACTAGCTTACTTTGGTGCTCAGGTATCATTACTAAATTTACATTCACATTTACATTTCTTTTGAGAATATGCCATATGCATTCTCTATAGTTTGAAGAAAATTGTAGAGTCCTAATGGAATATCATGATATCAATATTATATGAGTGTCATAGAAAATAGCCCTTAGGTTTAGTTTCGGTATTTTTTGAGTCATGCAACACAATCTGAACATAATGCTAACAAGTTAATGGGACAAATGCTAACATCGAGAAAGTAGAAACAAGGAGGCAATGTTCCGCATAAATTGGAAATGATGAATTATGTGCATTGAATGAGCAATGGATATAGTAGAAGCCGTATGGAGAAGAATTCCCCCTTATGAAACGTGCTACTGAAGACTAATTGAAGAACTGTGTATCAATTTTGCATTTGAATTGGGCAAAAGGAGGGTTATGTACTAGAGAGACGAGTTTCCAAGGGTTTGCATAAGTGATGTTGACATTATCTCATCATTCTATGCGTTTTACTGTAGGGTGCTTTAGTGTTCTAACTGCAAGTGGTTTTGATGCCCCACTCCCATAAAATGATTGAATCAACATCTCTGTTTCTAATTGGACGGTTCTACATTCTTTACTGCTTATTTTTTATAACAAGATCACACTCTTTTGGCCACTAACTAGGCTCTCAAAATAATCGCTGATTTCTGCTGTTAATAAGCATATATACCAGTGTTTGTGTTAATAAGCATGTTATTGCTCGTCACGTTAGTGCTGCTGTAAGGAGCACAATGTGTATCTAAAGATAGACTTGTGCCTTGGATATGATGGAAATTTACAGAGTACGGAAGTACTACTTTTATTTATCAGAATTGAAAGATCACATATAATAGTCATTACAACATGGATATAACAGAAGATACTCGAAAGTGAACGACAGATGTGGCCAACAGAAGATACTATTCTCCTCTTTCTAGTGTAAAATTTCCAAGACCTTGGCCCATGACTACATTGGTCTATGCATACTAATTTTCAGATGTGGGTTCCTATCAGGATATTAGAATAATCCCATCAAAGGTGAGTCTAAATCTTTCGTTTCTCTGATTCTCAGGTTCTGCATCCACAGTCTATGAGACCTGCAAGAGAAAGTGATATTCCTGTTAGGGTTAAAAATTCTTACAACCCTAAAGCTCCAGGTACTCTCATCACCAAGGCAAGAGATATGAGCAAGGTGTGCAGAATTTAGTTTTTGCATCAGTAGTAATTCCCGTTATCTCAAGTAAGACTCTGACTGTTCAACCTTTCCTTTTCCCGCCTGCAGGCAGTATTAACAAGCATTGTTTTGAAACGTAATGTGACCATGCTGGATATAGTGAGCACTCGCATGCTTGGTCAGTATGGTTTCCTTGCTAAGGTGAGAACTAATACCCATCAGATATGTTCTCCCAGTGGTTGAATCTCTTCCAGTTTTCATATTCCTTGTGTAAACAGGTATTTTCAATCTTTGAAGATTTAGGCATATCAGTTGATGTTGTAGCTACAAGTGAAGTCAGTGTTTCCTTGACACTGGATCCATCAAAGCTATGGAGCAGAGAGCTAATTCAGCAGGCAAGTGTAAGCATTTGTATTCTTGTGATTATCTTAATGAGTGATAATATTTTGCGATGTATTAATTATTTATCTTGTGTTCCTCTGTGGTCATCGTGTTAGATGATGCCTATCTGGTTATCATCTAGTTTTATCCTAATGCCCACAAAATGAAATTTTAAATCTTAATGAGCTATTTAATGCCATCCCCTTTGAGCAGGAACTTGACCACGTTGTTGAAGAACTAGAGAAAATTGCTGTGGTGAATCTCCTACAGAGTAGATCCATAATCTCTCTCATTGGAAATGTTCAGAGGTCATCACTAATATTGGAGAAGGTTTTGTTTTAATCTCTATTTAAATGTAGTTCCTATCCTAAGTTTCACTTTTATATAGAGATTTAATTGCTTCATTTCCATGTTACTATCTGGGCCTTTTTCTTCCTCCCTTTTTGCTGTGAGGAATGTAGTTTTTATATTTATTTTATTTTCTGTGGGAAACCTTTGGCCATATTTTATTTTGAAAAAAGAAAAACCAGAGGTCTTGTAATGTAATTCTAGCACAAGTTAATTCATGTCCACAAGCAATATTATGTTCTGTAATTTGTTCATGTTTAGCTCCTTCTGCCGGTGACATAAGGAAATCACTGATTGATTCTATTGCAGGCTTTTCGTGTTCTTCGAACCCTTGGAGTCACTGTGCAAATGATCTCTCAGGGTGCATCTAAGGTATCCTCTTTATATTATTCATTATATTTTCTGGAATGAATCATAGCCTTTTTCATCCCCATGCACAGGTAAAGGCTTGCATCAATAGTTATTATCTACACTTTGCATGTGCTAAATGATTCCAAACCTAAGGCACTTAACAATATATGATATTATTATATTAATAAGCATCTTCATTGCACATAAACCACTTTTCTTGAAAAAGGGAAGGGCTGATCAAGCTTGTTTCATATGATTCAATAGCATAAAGATTCCTCATCCACGATCTCCCACTGCAAAATGATTTGGATTTCTAAACTTAGTGTATGTCATATAGTATAACAAAGTAGAGGGATTGGTTTTACATGCATGCCAAGACCCTTAAATGGTTTCATTTTCATGTATTGTCTGTTCCTTGTTTTTTTGCAGGTGAACATCTCATTGGTTGTAAATGACAGTGAAGCAGAGCAGTGTGTGAGAGCTCTCCACTCAGTCTTCTTTGAGAGCAAGTTCTCAGAATTAGAGTCTTAGAGAGGAGGATTGCAAAAATGGGAATGAATGATTCTGTTGCTGAATTATCTTAGTGGACACTTGAGTGTGTCAATTCTTTGTCCTAAAGATATGTCTCCCAATCTTATATGCTAATATCTCTAGCAAGCAATTTTTAATTCCCCCTAGCCATTTGCCAGAGTGATGTACCTCAGAACATTTATTTACTAGTAGATGCTGGTTCGGAGGAATGGCAAAGCATTAGTGTATAACTAGTTTTGGTAGTTTGTATTACTGAACTGAACCTTTTTATTCTTTTGCAGCTGCTTCCAAAGGGTTAATAACCAGCTGCAAAGCAGTTATTGTTGACTATAATATTATTGGAAAATCATGCTTCTTTTCTTTATTTTATTTGACATTTATGTTCTCTTTGGTTTTGAAGAAAGATGTAGAGAGAATGAAAATAGAAAAGAAGTCATTTAAGAAAAAGAAAAATGAGTAAAAAATAAAATTATTTTTTTAGTTATTTGTGGAGTAGAAATAAGTAAAAGGTAAAAATAATTAATTTTTAAAACTGCATAATTTAATTGATTTAAGAGAAGATACATTAGTGAGATAATATAATATCCCATTATAGCTTAAATTTTATACAATCTAAACATAAGAGTAAAATAGTAATTTTAATGTTTTTAATTTTTTATTCATTCTCTTAATTATAGTCTTATTTATTTCACTAGTTGGTCAGGTAAATAGTGAAATCATAATGTTGTGAGTTGAAATTTTGATTAATATGGATATTGAAAAATAGTTCTGACCTAAATTTAAGTAAAATTAATTAATACTTGTGTTAATTAAGAATTTTAGTTAATTATTATCTGATTTTACACTCTGTTTAAAAGATAATATTTATTTTTCCAAAGTGTTATGCGGAACTTGAAATTGAGAATAAGAGTCCATGGAAATATCATGTCAATTAATTGAAAAATAGTTTTGGAATGATATCATTATAATGAAAGTACTTAAATTTTGAATGAGTCTACTAATCTTTAATTGTTTATAATTGAGCTTGGGGGAGTATTTTTTTATTATAAAGTAACAAATAAATTGAGGCAAAAATATTTTAAAAGTAACAAAGAAAATGAGACAAGCTCCAAGAGTTTATGGATAATAGTAAAATTATTACTAGCAACGTCCCAATATTACTAAAATTTTACATAGTAAAATTATTTTTTATTTTAAAGATATAATAATATTAATGAATAAATCATTTTTATGTTTATAGAATTCAAAGTTATTTTTAGTTAAATATAATGTAATTATTTAATTTAGTTGTAAAACTAAAATATTAATATTGTTTTCTACTGGATTCAGACCTAGGTCCAATAAGGTTGGCTGGACCGAGTAGGTACTTAAAGATAATTGTTAAACACACATTCCTTATTTATTAAATCGACCTTTTTTATTCATTATTAGTTCTTTGATTTTTATAATAGAGGAGTATTTTGGTTTTAGTTCCTTATTATAATTTTTTTTTTCTTTTTTTAGTAACTATTAATCATAATTCTAATAATATTGACATAATAAAAAAGTGTTATGTCACTAAAAAATAAAATAAAAAAACATATATTAATAGAAATTAAAAATAATATATTTTTAGCGATTAAATTAAAATGATTTTTTTTAGACTAAAATTAAAAATAAAATATTTATATGGACTAAAAATAAAAAAATATGCTTATAAAGTGTAGAAAAATAAAAAAAAGTGTATTTACCAATGACTTATATAAAAAGGGATATATTTATAAAATATTTTTAAATGTTACAGTAAAATTTATTGATAATTTTTAACAATTTAGGCATATTTGTATTGGTTTTAATAATTCGTTTGAAAAATTATTAAACTAGTCATTTTTAACATTAAAGTAATTTATCATTTTTTATTTAATTAAAATTATTATTATTAAAAATTCAAAATAATAAACTAAATATAATTTTATTTACTTACGATTGTCTTTCTAAATGCCAATTTTTCTTTGTTAGAATATAAAATATCAAAATAAGATAGTTGACCAATAAAAAAACTCGTAAATAGATAAAGGTACTAATAAAATTTTGTGTATGAAAAGATTAAATCTTTAATATAGAAAGATTTTCTGTTCATAAGAAAAGTAAAAAAAAGAAAAAGAAAAAAGTAAAAGATCTAAAATATGAGCGAATAATATTTTTTCACTAAATTTCGCATAATTGAAAATGCAAACAACATCAAACCTATTACTCTTCTCTCCTGAAAACCTATTATTCTTCTTTCTCTTCATAAAAAAAAAGCAAATTACCTATAGTAGAGGGATTAATTACTTTTTTACATCTTTTAATATACAGAAATAAAAATTATTATATATATTTTTTATTTTAGTTATCAATAAATAAATGTTTTATTTATTTATTTTAATCTCCATAATAATTAATTTTTTAATCCCTAATTATGTTGACACACCATTTTTTATTATATATCATTTGAGATTATAATTTTATTAATATTGAAGTTATGGGGTGAATCGGAAAGAGTGGAGGGGACTACAACTCCATAAATTTTTAGTTTTCCTTTTATATATATATATATATTTTGATATAATTTTTTTATGAATTTACTTCTTAATAAATATTAAAAGCTAAATAAGATTAATTTTTTTTATATTTTTTTATTTTATTAGATTTTTATTAGATTTTTCTCAAGAATAATTTCGCTTAAGCAAGGCTTGTTCACTCAAACAAGAATATCTTGACTTTAAAATTGTTCCCTTAATATAAATGTGTGATTTTTGGTATGATATGGGATGAACTGAGAGTATGTAATGATTTTTGGTATGATTTTTTAGATTTATGATTAAGCATGATGTTATTGGATTGACATAGAGACATTTTGTTTTGAGGTTATGACTCTATTTTGGTAGGTTTTTGTTACGAATTTGGAAAAGAGTTCTTC
Source organism: Macrotyloma uniflorum (assembly GCA_016859785.1). Taxonomy (NCBI): domain Eukaryota; kingdom Viridiplantae; phylum Streptophyta; class Magnoliopsida; order Fabales; family Fabaceae; genus Macrotyloma; species Macrotyloma uniflorum. The sequence continues at coordinate 224,767 of BDMB01000096.1, read as the reverse complement.
ATCAAAGTTGTAATCCTAGATGTTAGCTAACCAATGACTGTAATTTTATTCATAAATAGTTTCTAAAAAGAAAGATATGATTTTTTTAGTGATTAGAGATTATGTTGTCATCAAGAATAGAACGAAAATTTTCGTTTTTCTTAATTTAAGTATAGTAAACGATTGAATCATAATTTGATATAAGAATGAAAGTTTTAGATAATTCTGTTAGATTTAGAACAAGATAAGAATCAAATTAATAGGATAAGCATAAGATTAAATATTGATTTTACAACGAAGAAAGGTTATAGAAGAATAGAAAAGAATAAGAAAGATATCTTTAATATAAGTGATGATCTAATAAGTATATATAAGCGAATATATATCTTTAGTATAGGTGATGATAAATTATTATAGGAATGGGATATTGTGAAAATATGGGTTGAGTTTGAGAGACTCACGATATAAGTTCTTGAGTTGTTTGCGAGTTATGGGTATGAGAAGTCTAAGTAGAGGCTTAGCCGTGTGAAATCCAAGTTATGCTTGATCATTTGAGAAGTCTAAGCAGAGGCTTAGCCTTGAGAAATCCAAGTTATGCTTGGTCATTTGAGAAATCTAAGCAGAGACTTAGCAGTGTGAAAATCCAAGTTATGCTTGGTCATTCGAGATATGCGATGAGTTGTGCATTTATGTGTGATGCATTTGCGTGTACATCATTCATTCCTTCATTCATTCATTCATTCATTCATTCCTTCATTCATTCACTCACTCACTCACTCATTCATTCATTCATTCATTCACTCACTCACTCACTCACTCACTCACTCACTCACTCACTCATTCACTCACTCACTCACTCACTCACTCACTCACTCACTCATTCACTCACTCACTCACTCATTCACTCACTCATTCACTCACTCACTCATTCATTCATGAGCGAATGAATGAATGAGCGAATGAATGAATGAATGAGTGAATGAATGAATGAATGAATGAATGAACGAATGAATGAATGAATGAGCGAATGAATGAATGAATGAATGAATGAACGAACGAACGAACGAACGAACGAATGAATAAATGAATGAATACGAATGAACGAACGAACGAACAAACGAATGAATGAATGAATGAATGATGTACATGCCAATGCATCACACATAAATGTACAACTCATCGCATATCTCGAATGACCAAACATAACTTGGATTTTCATGCTGCTAAGCCTTTGCCTAGACTTCTCAAATGACCAAGCATAACTTGGATTTCTCACGGCTAAGCCTCTGCTTAGACTTCTCAAATGACCAAGCATAACTTGGATTTCACACGGCTAAGCCTCTGCTTAGACTTCTCATACCCATAACTCGCAAACAACTCAAGAACTCATATCATGAGCCTTTCAAACTCAACCCAAATTTTCACAATATCCCATTCCTATAATAATTTATCATCACCTATACTAAAGATATATCTTCGCTTATATATACTTATTAGATCATCACTTATATTAAAGATATCTTTCTTATTTTTTTCTATTCTTCTATAACTTTCTTCATTGTAAAATCAATATTTAATCTTGTACTTATCCTATTAATTTGATTCTTATCTTGTTCCAAATCTAACAAAATTATCTAAACTTTTATTCTTATATCAAATTATGATTCAATCATTTACTACACTTAAATTAAGAAAAACCAAAACTTTCGTTCTATTCTTGATGACAACATAACCTTTAATCACTAAAAAAATCATATCTTTGTTTTTAAAAACTATTTATGAATGAAATTGCCGCCATTGGTTAGCTAACATCTAGGGCTACAACTTTGATGCAGACCTCTTTTCCAAATTCGTAACAAAAACCTACCGAAATAGAGCCGTAACCTTAAAACAAATGTCTCTACGTCAATCGAATATATTCTTACATATTTAAATGATAAATTCAAACTTAACACTTAATGATCATAATTTAATTTTTCCTCAGTATGACATAAAGTTTATCAATACATTAAAAAAAACATGAAACATAATCCATCCAAAGTTATATTGAGGGCTTATGGTTGCCTCAAAACAAACAAACACCTATTGAGGCTTAGGGGTTGCCTCTCTACCCAAAATTCTCATAAGTACCCATTTATGAGATATTTCCCACTCCCCCTCTTACCTAGAATGAAGATACGCAATCCTTAGATGTTAGGCTTCGCGACGCCTTGAGATGCTATGCTCCCAACTCCTCACGTGTCACCCCAATCACCTCCTCTAAGATTTTTCCCCAATTTTTAGGAAAAATTTGGAACGAGAAATAGAGAGGGTTTAACGCCTATTTATACCTGTAGAATTGGATTTCTAAAGATTAAATTCAATTGATAATATCTTTAAAGATAATAACTGCTTCGAATTATCTTTTATAAAAATCACCTCACATTATCTCTAATAACCTCATAATATCTTTTCGCCTAATTTTATTTTATTCTATAAACTATTTTATTTTATTTTCTAAACCGAATTAAATATTTTATTTAATCAAATAATTAAATTATAATATATATATATATATATATATTTGTCTATTATATTATTATTATTATTTTCTAAAAAAAATAAGATGTTACACCTAATTGAAAATAAATATTTTTATAAGACTAGATAAGGTTGATATAAATGAATATATTTAGAAAGAGAATGAAAGAAGTAGAAAATGATAAACAAAAGTTTTTACTTTGTTGTACATAGGGCATTAGAAGATAGTGATATCGAGACAAAGCAATAACACTATTGAAATTAGATGAAGTTAGAACACCTCTATCAATATTTGTATAGTGTGTCATAGGGGTGTTCAAAACTGAACCGATCCAAAAAAATAACCGCAAACTGATCTAAAAAACTGAAAATTACTTAAACCAAACTTCTTTTGAATTTTTTGGATATACTTTTTCTTAAATCGCATGGATTGGTTCGGATTTTGAATTTCAAATATAAAATCGAACCGAACCAAACCAAACCAAACCAAACCGTTTATTATATTTAAATATAAAATTATATTTTTAAAATTAAATAATAACTATAATATATATATATATATATAATATTTATAAAATATTATTTATAACAAAATATAAAATATTCTTTCTAAGTTATTTTTTTATTATATTATTTATAATAATATATATATATATATAATTTCTTTACTTTTTTTAATTAGTTATTCAATTTATATTTTTCTAATTAAATTTTAAAAAATATTTTATTTGTGTGAATAAAAAAACATAATTTATTAAAAAAATAATAAAAAAAAAATACTTTGACAGACGTACAATATTTATATTTTCATCTATATTTATAATATATATATATATATAAATTATGATAAAATTGTATTATAATTTTTAAATATAAATTATTTAATTTATTTATAAATATAAGAATAATTGAAATTATAAATAAAATAAAAATATAAAAATTCAAATTATAAAATTTCTCTATATTTAACAATATTTTTAAAAAAATATATAATAATTTTTTAAAAAATATATTTTATAATTTTTTTAAAAAATATTTAAAAATTTAATAATAATAAAAACTGCATAACCAATCCAAACTAAACTGCAAATATTGGTTTGATTTGGCTTGAATTTTATATTAATTAAAACCAAACCAAATCATATTTGATTTTTATATTTGGTTCAAATAAAAATTTGATAAAAAATCGAACACTGTGTCATTCGATACTGCATCTCATTCTCATAAGTATTTACTATGTAATGAGAATCTACATTTGTTAAGGTTGTCACCATTATTAACTTTGAGATAGGTTTCTTCCTCTAAATCAGTATTTTTAAAACAAAAATAAAATTCACAGTTGATATTGCAACTTTAATGCATAAAAACCATGTGATCTAATACTTATTCAATTGTCATTCAAAATTTCAACATTTTATTCAAGAAATACTTCAAAGAATTTCAAGTATGCAGAATGAGGACAATAAAAACTTACATTCAAAATTTCAACATTTTATTCAAGAAATACTTCAAAGAATTTCAAGTATGCAGAATGAGGACAATAAAAACTTACCTTATTATATGGAGTCATCGTTTTCGAGTTTCCAAACCGAGAAGAAAAAGTAGGTGAAACTAAAGAATCTAAAGATGTTTTGACGAGAATTGAAGAATGAGAATGAGATATGAAAAAAAAAGAGAGAGTTGTAAATCTATTACAACATGAATTATTTATATAATAACGTGGCAAAAAGTTAATGTGAGAAATTGGTTAAATTTAAATTTTAAAATTTAATGCTAAATATATAATTTGTTTGATTTTGTTGAGATTAATTATTATAATTATTTTTTAAAATCAAAATATATTTTAAATTTAAATATAGGATAATCAAAGAAAATATATAAAGATGATTTTATTGTATAAAATAAATGATATACTTCTTTAAAATAAAAAATAAAATTATATTAATTAGATTTATATAAAGATGAAATTACGACTTAATAATCATTCTTTTTATTTTTTAGTTAGGTACTACCCACAAAATATAATAAATAAATATTTATTTGTATTCGTTCTATTTCATTCGTATAAATATCATTTTATAATATAGATAATACCGATAAAATAGTCTTCTAATTTGTAATTTATTTATAGATTTGATTTTTATCATTAAATATTTATTATTACAAAATATTTTGATTTGAATTCTAATATTATATATATATATATTTATATCTATATATATTATATATTATTTTTATTATTATATATTATTATTATTACATACTATGCTTATTATTTTTATTATTACTCTTATTAAAAATAAGTAAATAAATATATGACATAATTTCGCTAATCAAATGCTTCAATTGCAAGTGTAAGTATGATGCTATATCTGACAAGACTCTGTAACATCCTTCTATCCCAAAACGTTTTAATTAATAAATATAAAATTTCCGAAAAAGAATTCAAGTATATTTTCTTCATAAATAAAAATTACAATAAATAAAGAAAAAAAAGATTTCAAAATAAAACTTTTACTATGAGTCATATTGCCTACTAGAACAACGGCGGTAGACTGTGAATTAGTACACCCAGTAAGTTCCCAGGAAAGAGAGGTGGGTCACTACGGACACTCTTAAATACCAAGTCTTTCCTAGCCAGAACGTTCCTAGACATACACCCTCACACCACCACTGTATGTCCAGTAACAATAATAACTCTTTAAGGATATAGAAAATCA
>BDMB01000096.1:114712-217571 GCA_016859785.1 Macrotyloma uniflorum | reverse complement strand
TTATCAATAATCTCACAATATCTTTAATATATTAATAATCTTCTGATATATCTTTTATAATAATTTCATATATTTTAAAATACTAATAATCTGATAATATCTGATAAAATATTGATAATTTCACAATATCTATTTATAACTACTAATCCAATATTTTATTTCAGAAAATATTTTATTTTATCTTGTAAACCCAATTATAATTATTTAACTAAATAATTAAGTTACAAATATATATATATATATATATAATTATACATTTTTTTTCTCAAAAATTGGGATGTTACAGACTCCAAATTCTAGGTTTTTCTAGGTAGAAAAATTTGTTTAATTTTGTAAAGATCAGTTAAAAAAATAGTTTAAATGAGAAGAGAATTTTAATTTTTGAAGAGTAAAAATTATTTAGTTCAGTTTTAAAATTATATAGATAAAAAATTAAATATTTCATTTTTTATTATTCTTAAATTATCATCTTTCTAAAATCTTTTCTCTTTCAAATCTCTACTTTCTAACTTTTTTCCTCTATTTTTTATCCTTTTCAATATTTAAGCACACTACTAGGAAGCTTTTTGAGGAGAAACACATTTTCAACTAATTGAAATTTTATTTTGGATAATTTTTCGGTGTTCTTAGTTACCTTAACCGTTAGACAAGGGTGGTTTCCTCCAAGCTCTAAGTGCCATGCATATTCCCCTTTTTCCCATCAACAAGGTTCTATGCAAGGTCTTTAGTAATGTGTTTGTTGTTAATCAAGTACTCATAATAGAAAAATTGAGCACTTGGAGTTTGACTTAGGTTTGGAAAATAGAAAAAAAAATATTCGAACAATCACACCAAGATAAGGGAAGCTAGTCCTAAGTTTAGAGTTCTTTGAAATCATAGGAAGATTTTAAATTATTGAGAGTGACCTAGTTTTTGGTTTTGTTATTCTGGTGAAAATTGTACTCACTTGGTCTTGTTTAATTATATTATTTAGTCTATAATGATTGAGAATATGATGATAGAACTACTTGAATGGATAACATGTTGAACAATGTAACATACAAAAAATATACCTATTTTACATCTATAATGAAATAAAAATCTACCCATTAATTATTAATAATTTTAAAACATCACAAAATATAAAACGTCTAAACATAGAATATTTACTTTATTCAAGTTTATCACTTGAAAATAAAAAGTATTTACAAAAACTCATAATAAATTGAAAGTTGTAAAATTATTCTTCAACACAAAATTAATTCCTCTTTAAGCAAAACTTGAAACTATTGTTTAACTTTTACCTGCATTGCTAGCTGCTCCCGTGTAACGACACGATCATCGAAGTATCAACAAAACCACAAACATAAATAGAAAGGGTAAGCTAATGTAAATAACAAGATAAATCATATGGAATTCATAAAATCATTCAATTGTAAGCGTAAAATTTCATACAAGTGTAAGGGCCTACCTAAGGTTTTACACATAATAAAATTCACACATCACAAACAAGACGTCTTCTGGAAGACTGTATGGATCTCAAATATCTAAGGCTAGCACCTGATGTATCAACATGGACCACGGGTCTTATAACGACCAACTAACTGAGTCTTTTTCACTTGAGCGCCATCCATGTATCAAAAACAGGACCTCGGGTCTTATCACGACCAACTAACTGAGTCTTTCTCACCTCAGCGCCATCCCCTCACTACTCATAACTAAAACCACATCAGGGTAGTCCGATCAAATTGTCTTTTTAGAGCAACTGATGCAACCTCCATCAACCTCTCACCCCATGTGGTCTTAGTCTATATGACTTTGATCCACATTAAGGTCTTGATACCTTATGACATATCCCTAGATTCATACACACTAAACTACCACATTTCATTCACATCATAATAAACTTATCCTCAATATGAACTAAACGGCCTCATGCCCATTTCATGCTCATCATTTTATATTCACATATCACTAATCATCATTCACAACATCACATCACCGATCTCATTTTACAATCCAATTCCAATCACAATACATCACCATATCGCACATCACATAATTAAATAGTTTAATTATATAAAAAATATCTTATAACATTTTATCATATTTCACATATATATACTCTTTTAATACAAATTAGAGCATGAATGATTATTCAAAAATAATAAACTTTCGCTCAAGCAAAATAACTTCGAAAACATTTCTCTCATCCTTGCAGCATGACCTTTAATCACTCAAAAATTCATAAATTATGTTTTACACATTATTTTTATGTGAAATAAAAATCATTGATTAGATAACATCTAGGACTAAAACTTTTATGAAGAAAAATTTCCCAAATTCGTAACCAAAACATTCCAAAAGGGGTTCATAATTTCAAAGCGAATAATTTTCCTGACAGCTTGACCTTTAATTACAAAAAAAATCGTATCTTGAGTTATACATATTCTTTTCACGTGAAACAAAAGCTATTGGTTAGATAAAATCTAGGCCTACAACTTTCATGAAGATTACTTTTTAAAATTCGAAATAAAACCAAGCCAAAATAGGATCGCAATATGAGAGAGCGAAACCCAATTCACACATTCACATCTCATAATCACATAATTCTCATCAATTTAACATAAAAATACCTCAATACACATAATTATCCAATCAATCATAATTAATTTTACTTAATTAGATTCCCTTACCTTTAAAGGATCTCAAAACGAAATTTTATTCAGATAAAATTAATCTACTCTTCATGCTCTTTCCCTTACTGTTCTCGGATTTTCAAAGAGATAAGAATTGAAAGAGAATTCTCAGAAAGAATTGAGAGAAATTTGAGAGAAGGAAAATTAGGTTTTTCTAAAAGCAAGAGTGAAAAATGAGAGGATTAGGGTTAAATAGACTATTTATAATCTCTCCCTTATCTAAGCAAGGGGGCTTAGGGTTTACGTAAAACCGGACCCTCAAAAACAATTTCTTAATTAATTTAGAAGTTTTTTATCTATTGTGAGTAGACTTGTGACATGGATTTTGTTTGAATCCTTGAACTGAATGTGATAATCTGATATGGAGCAAATGTTGAGATCAGATGATATCAATACTAATTGTAGATCTTAGGCTGGATTTATTCAATTGGATGAATGGGTTTATATAGCCAATATAGAAACAAAAAAAGAGTAAAAGAAGGACTCATGACTATACATAATTTAAAAACAAGGATTGAATCCAGTTTTATTTGAGGCATACAAATCAGTGAGTTTTGAGCCTGAATACCTTGTTGTGTAATTCATTCTTGATGATTTATTGTTGCAGAACTTGACTCTATTCTTGAAGTAAGTTATCTGAGTTCTATGCATCCTTTGCAAATGATCAAGGCCATTCTTGTTTCAACCACTGACCAAATACATCCTTCCTTTGTACATTAACATCACTAGTGACCCCTTTGAGCCTTATTTATCCTTTCTTTGTTTATTCCTTAAAAGATTACAAGCTAAAGACCAGAAAAACCAATATACCTCTAAATTTTTGACAAGGAAGGAGTTCTGATTTATAACTTGAGCAAAAGCTCAAGTGTGGGGTGTTTTATTGTATAAAGGCAGATTGAAAGTTCAAAGAAAACAAGCCAACAAAACTAGCAGCAATGAAAGAAAGTGAAAGGAAAAAAAAGCAAAATGTAGTACAAAACCTAGCTGCACAAATTAAAGAGCTTAAAGCTGAGTAAAATAAAAAAGATCTGTGATTAAGAATTTTCCCACACTATAGTATTCAAAATCCAAGCTTCTCCTGTCAAATAATTCATTATTTATAGCTTTGCAAACCTTTGTCTACCTTGCCTGAAAATTACAAGCCACAACCACATTATAAGCTATTATAAAGTCCTTGTGATTCTTTGGATGCATGGTAACTTGGAAGACTGAAATTAGAATTCAATCAATCCTATGCTAACTATTCTTCATTAAGAATACTTGAGAGTAAACAAAACCCAGCAAACACAAAGAGAGAAAAGAGTGAAACACTTTGACTAGTGAGGAATCTCATAAGAAGCTGGAGAAAATATGTGTTTAAAAATGATGGTAACTATTTCTGATTAAGGAGTCTCATGCTACAATGCTTTAACTTAAGTTGCACAAGGTTTGGAAATTAATTTTATAAGTTCACTTCACTGAAATAGATTTTCAAAAGCTTGGAATTGCATAAGTTAGCTTTGCCCAAGAGTGCAAAGGCGTAACTGTGGGGTATTTGATGTAATTGAGTTTCTGCTTATATAAAAATGCTAATTAAGGTTCCAGAATGTTTTTTGGATGTTAATTCAACATAATTAAACATAAAATAGATTTTAGAAGCATTGGAAGCTAAAACCCAAATTCGCGTGAACACAGTACAAAAACACAGTAATTTCATGAATTGAAAGACTGAGTCATGTATAATGTTTTCTTTATATATTTTTCTACATATATCTAAAAATCACGATTATAGTGGCATTGAAAAGTAGATTCAATCTGCTTTCCACGGAAGGTTGAATCATTCAAAAAGGAGTTAAAACTTATCTTTGCCACGTAACCAAAGTAAGTTGACCTGCAGCTGATGCGGACAGTGAGTCCATCTCAAAGAATTGATCCTTCAGGGCTCAATAGATATCCTAAAATCATGAAATTTGTGGGATTCAAAACTAGACTCAATAGGCTTTCATCTGGATGTTGAACCGTGAAATTTGAAGCTAAATTGGATTTTTCACACGTGTTCAAAGTTGAGCCAACAGTAGTTGCAGTTCGGGAGAAGCATTCCTCAAGTTCTTGGCTCCCTCAAGTTATTCAAGGCCCGTAGAGTGATTGTAATAATTTTGTAGTATAAATAGGAGAATAAGTTTTGTAAAAAGCAGATTGGGCATTCAGAATTCCTGATTCAAGCATTTCAAATTCTCGCACATGGCTTTCACGTTGGTAGTTAATTCGGTTAGTGTAGTCTTGAATACTTTGGTACGTTTCTTGCAATGGAAGTCATGAATCTTCATTTTTTTTTGTTCTGGTGCCTCTTTTCCTTGTTCTTCATGTTTTTCTTTACTATTTTAATGTTTTAATCGCTTTTACTTCGAACAAGAATTCATGGAAATGAAAGCACATGCTACACAATGCTTGGACTTGAAAATTTTCCTTGGTTTTGTTTGAAGAAGCTCCTCGGTTGAGAGTGGAATCAAACCTGCGAATCTTTTGCAATCTTGAATGAATCCTTAATTGGTTAATTGAGTTTTCAAATGGAGAACTATTTGAGAATCAAGATTGGCTAGAGCACTGCATTCATGGCCATTAATTCAAGTTCTTTCTTTAGTTTTTTGCGATTTATAATTCCAGCAAATTTCTCTTTCAATTCTCTAATCTTTGATCTGTTGTAGTGTAGTTGGAGGACTGTTTTACAGATTTTAATTAGAAAAGAAAGGTTTCTTGGCATCTTTCTAAGAGCTTGAGACACTTGGATGTCTTTCAAGGGAGTGTTTAATTGGGAACACTCTAGTTTCATGCTATGAGAAAAATCCAGCACTTTCAACTAGTTTAATCCGTGAAACTTTCTGCGTTTTAATGCTTGCTTTACTGCTTTTTGTTTAGTTCCAAGTGCAATCTTAGTGTTAGTTTCAATTCTGCACAATTTAGATTTACTCAAGGTTGAAGTAGTTTAGTTTTTGCAAAAAAATTCCCAAAAATGCATACAGTTACTATTCCTGTTCTTGATTTGGTTATGTGTTCTTGTTTTGGTATTTTTCTACTAGGAATAGTTTCAATTTGTGAATTGATTTCAATCTTACATTTATAGCTTCTGCATTTAAATTTCGTTGAATCCTTGCATCTAGTTTTAGCATTTAAATTCTGCATTGTACCAATCTGTTCTTGATTCCGCACAGTTTCTAATCCTCATTGATTCATTCAAATTCTGCATTTCATTTCTAGCATTCTTGCATTTTAATTTAGTACTAATACTGCATTTAGTTTTCCAGCAAGTCAAAACCCCTTGTTATATTGAGAAAATATAAAAAGAATCATTAGTCCGCATTCATCATTCCATTGGATTCTATCCATCATTAAATCACATTCCATTTCATTGCAAGAATTAAAACGAAAATACAATCCACCGATTCATTCATTCATACTGTTTCATTGCATCCACCCACATTTATTACAGCCAATCAGTCAACACTCCATCTTATCATGCAACCACTTTCTACCAACTAATACACTACATATCATCAGTACATAAATCACTACATTCATTTACAATCATTCATCCAGCACTACTCTTCATTGATCATTCAGCATAATCATTAGTCATTACACTATTTCAGTTCATTCATTCACTCCAAATATCAGTTTCTATAATCATTCTCTTCACATTCTCACTACTTCCATTAATTCACACACACACACACACACACACACACACACACACCCCGCTACAATCATTCAATTTTCTGTCTCATATCATTCATCTAGTAGAATCAAAACTGTTCTTTGAATTCTTGCATTATAAATAAACTGTTGATATTTTACATTTGATTTTAGAAGCATAAACATTGCATTATCATAAAACAACATCACTTGCATATCATATATCTTTACATAACATTCATTTCCCCACATCTAACTTGCTCTTTGGCTAATCATTTTCACTACTCCTTGGATTCCATATCTTGGTTTCCTATACTATATTTAAGGAGAATCATTATTTGAAAAAGAGATAAAAACGGCTAAACAAAAATCTCTTCATCAAGTATAGAGCACTTGAATGTCCTTCAAGGGAGTGGTTGATTGGAATCACTCTAACTTTGTACTGTGAGAGGAATCTGACACTTCCAAATTGGTTTTGATTCATAGAACTCTCCTCTAGATAGTTTTACGTGCTTTCTTTACTACTTTGATCTATTCTTTAATTCAATTCGAGCATTAGATAGGTTCTGTAGTAGTTAGAATTAGTTTTTCATTGAAGCAATTTAACTCACTGCATTTTCTTTGTTCTGACCGAGAACACTGTTCACATCGGTCATGTTCTTGTTTTGGTTGAAATGTTCTTAGTTTGGTCGTTTTATTTCTAGAAACTTAGACCAGGATTCTTTTCTGTTTTCATTACATAGCATTCAGTCCTTACATTTTCTTTTGAAACTTGTTTACCGTTTTTCTGCATTTAATCTTGCTTTCTTACATTCATTAGATTTAATTCTAGATTGCATTTAAAATTACCATTGCATAGCTTTAGCATTTTAGTTGATTTTACAATTCTGACATATTAGTCAATTCTGCATTTTAAACTTCTGCATACAAAACCCCTCCCTACTACTTTAGAAAATACAAAAAAAGAAGAAGAAAAGAAATACATTACAGCCAGTTCATTTCATTCACCATATATCCTTAAACCATTGAATCATTCATTCATACTCATAATTACATGATTCCAGCATACGTTCATCTTCTAACCAAAGGTATTATTCATCATGGTCATAATCACTTGAACACTCCATTGATCTTAATCACTGTTCATTTCGGTCAGCATCACAAACATCATTTTCATCATTCCACCTGCAACAGAAAACATAAAAATACTTTTATTTCATTGCATTCGTAAACATAATCACTCCATTATTTCTTAGACATTCATTGCATTAACTCCACATTAAAACATTACATTACCTTTAACTCATTCCCCATAGCATTTTGATTCAGTCATTGACTGACTTATACTCATTACTCCTTGGATTTCGATATTTTGGTCCCCTATACTGCATTTTTTTTTAAAGGGGAAAATCATTTGATAAGGGATTTATAAGGCTTAAGAAAAATCTTCTTCATCACTACCTAAATTTCATGGGCTGGCTGGAGAAGACCCACATAAGCATCTCATGGAGTTCCATGTGGTCTGTTCAACAATTAGGCCAACTGACATGCTTGAGGAATATGTAAAGATGAAGGCAGTTCCCTTCTCTTTATGTGATGTGGCTAAGGATTGGTTGTATTTTCAACCCACACCAATCACCACATGGCCAGAGATGAAGAAGAGGTTCTTGGAAAAGTTCTTCCTTGCATCAAGAATTGCATCAATTAGGGGAAATCAGTGGGATAAGACAATTGTAGGGAGAGTCACTCTATGACTACTAGGAAATATTCAACAAACTATGTGCTATCTAGCCCAACCATCAAATTAGTGAGCAGTTGCTCATTCAATATTTCTATGAGGGGTTAATGGCCATGGAGAGAAACATGATAGATGCAGTTAGTGGAGGAGCATTGATGGACAAAACTCCTGCAGCAGCCAGGTACCTAATTTCCAACATGGCTGAAAATTCCCAGTAGTTCAATTCCAGGAAGAATACTAGGGTAATACATGAAATTCACCAAGGAGCAGCTGTCTCCCAAGACACAACAAGACTGGAAACTAAGCTCATAGAACTCACATCACTGGTGACACAATTAGCCATTGCACAGCAGCCAAGTTCCAACATTACAACACTCAAAAGTTGTGGCATATGTGGAGCCATAGATCACCACACTGATTTGTGCCCTCAGCTTCAAGAAACCAGTCCTATGGAGATGGTTGCATCTATCTACCCTAGTTAGGTGCCATTCTTAAAACAGGTGCAACCACCACAACATCCCAACCAGCATAATTATGACCCTTGTGCACCTACTTATCACCCTGGCTAGAGGGATCATCCTAACTTGAGATACGGGGCACCTACAGACCAACATAGTCAACACTCTCAGCACCAACAGCCTATACAATTTGCTCAGCAACAATACCAGCACCAGCCAAGATACCAAAACTTCAGGAACCAACAAAATCAGCACTTGCAACAACTAGTGGTGCAGCCACCTCAAGGTTCCCAACTAGAAGATCTGGTGAAAAGTATGGCCTCTAGCATGCAGAACATGGCAACTATTGTGAGTGACCTCAAGGTTCAAATAGGAGAGATGTCTACAGAGATAAACATGTTTAAACAACAAGGGTCTAGTGTACTCCCCTCTCAACCTGTGATTAATTCAAGAGGGGATGTGAATGCCATCACCTTGAGAAGTGGGAGAGAGCTTCCATCCATACCAAAACCAGCCAGCACCACTCCTACATCCACTCAACCTGCACTGGGAAAAGAAGATAAGCAACAAGTTATTTAGCCAATGATTCCTACCCCCTTCCCATCCAGAAGCAAACTCAGCAAGAGGAAAGAAGTTGATCCAAAGCTACTGGACATATTCAAGAAGGTAGAAATTAATATCCCTTTGCTGGAAGCAGCCAGACAAGTTCCTAAGTATGCCAAATTCCTCAAAGAGCTCTGCACATACAAGAGAAGATTAAGAGGAGCCAATCTTGAAGTTGTTTCTACTCTTTCACAGATGCCTTTGCCTCATAAGTGCAATCACCCTAGTTCCTTCTCAATACCTTGCACCATAGGTGACCTTACCTTTGGAAATGCTTTGATAGACCTTGATGCTTCCATCAATGTGATGCCTACTACATTATACAAAATGTTGTAGCTAGGAAATCTCAAGCCAACCAATGTGATGATTCAACTAGCTAATAACACTATTGTGCAACCACTTGGTGTCCTTGAAGATGTCCTAGTAAAGTTGAACTAGCTGTTGTTCGCTGTAGTTTTCTACATCATTGATATGGAGGAGGAGAAAAGAACAAGTTGAGCCACACTCATACTAGGCAGGCCATTCCTCATGACAACAAAAACCAAGATTGATGTATATGTTGGAGTACTCACCATGGAATTTGGAGAAGAGAATATAACATTTAATATCTTTGCTGCAATGAAACATTGATAGAGCTATGATTTTTCTTAATTATAAATGCTAGCAAGAGTTCTAAAGTGTTCTTAGGATGTTAATTTAACATAATTAATCATAAAACAGATTTTTAGGAGCTTGGAAGTCAAGATTAAAATTCGTTCAAAAATAGTATAAAAATACAGTGTTTTATTATACTGACAGCCTGAGGTATGTGTACTGTTTCATTTATATCTTTTGCTATAGACCTCCAAAAATCTTGATTTTGGTGGCATTGGAAAATAGACTCGACAATATTTTTATAGGAAGTTGAACCGCACGATTTGAAGCAGAATTGGATTTTTGGGGCATGCCTGAAGTTCGCTGACCTATAGTTGACTCAGATGACGAGTGCCTCTCAAGTTATGGGCTCTCTTTGGTTCTCCAAGGCCCCTAAAATCATTGTAACACTTTCATAGTATAAATAGATGATTAACCAATGTAATTAAGGAGAATTGGCATTAAGAGCAATCATTTTCAACGTTTAAGCTTCTAGCACATGGATTCAACCGATTCGGTTATGTTGGTTAGTTCTTCCCTTTGTAGTTTCGAGTTTCATATTCAATGGAAGTTCTAATTCTTCATTCTTTGTTGTTCTTGTGCCTCTTCTTACTGTTTCTTTACATTCTCTTTACTATTTTCATGCTTTAGTTGATTTTAATCCGAACAAAATTCAATGAAGAAGAAACTACTCGTTACACAATGCTTGAAATCAACTTTTCTCCTTGGTTTTCTTTGAGATAACTTCTCGATTGAGAGTGAAGGCAAAGCAGTGAATCTTTCACGTTCTTGAATGGATATTTGGTTGGTTAATCGAATATTTAAGTGGAGAAAAGTTTTGATATTCAAGATTGGTTAGAACTTAGATTCTTGTTCATTGTTTTTTGTTCTGTCTTTAATTCTCTTGCAATTTAATTCTAGCAATGTTATCTTTCAATTCTTTCATTTTTAATCTGCTGTAGTGTAGTTGCAAGACTGTTTTACAGATCACAATTGGTGAGGAAAGGTTTCTTGGTATTTTTCTAAGAGCTTGAGACACTTGGATGTCTTTCAAGAGAGTGTTTCATTGAGAACACTCTAGTTTCATGATCTAAGAATAATACAGCACTTTCAAAATAATTTGATCAGTGAAACTTTCTTCTAGATAGAATTTAATGCTTTCCTTTAATGCTTTTAGTTTGATTTTAACTCAATCTTGAATTTAGTTTTGATTCTGTATGATATAGGATAGAGTTTCTTTTAGAATTGAGTGATTTAGTTTTTTGCAAAATTCCCAGAAATTCATAGTTCTATCGTTCCTGTTCTTGTTTTAGTCTTGTTCTTGTTTTGGTATTTGGATTTCCATAACTCTTGATTAGAAATAATTCTTAAGTTCAATTCATTACATTGCATTCACTTTCTGCATTCTAATTTGAGTTTATTCAGTTCGAGTTGCTTTTGATTTTGATTCAGCATCCATCTTTGCATTAGTTCAGCATAAATCTATTTACATTCAATTTATCATTACATTCATCATTTCTTCACAACTTTAGCATTTCATTTTGTTCATCTTGTAGTACAACATATTGTTATTTCACTATTTCATTGCTTTTAGTATTTTAATTTCCTGTTTCAAAACCCCCCCTCTACAATACGTGAAAAAGCATAAAAAGAAAAAAATCATCACATCATTTAAAGACAATTAATTCATTCATTCATCTACCATTCATCACTATATCTTGAAGTGAGTCATAAACCAATTCATCCAACCACTATTCACTTCAATCAACTTCTGCATTTAACCATTACATCAACCTGTTTTTGCCTTTTATTCTAGAAATAAAAAACCGAAAAATGAAGAATCATTCTCATTACATTTTCCATAACATTCGCTAAGCGTTCATCTTTTGTATCGTGGATTTTGTATCTTCATTCATCAATCCCGAAAATCATTTCACTTCAGAATCCAGAAAAATAAATATTACAACTAAACCATTATTCGTTCATTCACCCATCATAATCATTTACATGAACACAGTAGCTGCATTCATTTCATTTCATAAATCCACATTATCATAGTATTACACCCATATTATAATTCATTATATTACATTACATTTTAGCTTGATCATTGCGTACTCCTTCTCACTACTCCTTGGATTCGATAATCTTGGTTCTCTATACTACATTAAAGGGGAATCTATCATTTGAAAGGAGATTAAAGCGATTGAAAAATTCTCTTCATCAAATTTCAGTCGAGAACCATTTTGTATTGTATGATCATTCATTATTCTCACTGGATCTGGTGGAAGAACCTGATTGTACAATAGTAGATTTAGGACTTGAAAACTTGTTACATAATGATTCTGACTTGCATACTGTTTTCGGCCATCTAGGACAGTTTGCCAATTCTTTTCCTAACCTCACTGCACAAACTACACTAGCTTTGTTTTCTACAAAAAATCTACAAAAAGAGGAGGATAAAAAAGGAAAAAAATTCACAAAAAGGAGAAAACAAAGAAACTGATAAACAACAATAGGGAGCTGAGTTGGAGTTGAAGCCTTTGCCTGCTCATCTAAAGTATGTATTCCTAGATGAAGACCTACTTAAACCAGTGATAATCTCTAGTAGGTTATCCACTATAGAGGAGAGTAACTTAATTAAAATATTAAAAGCAAACCAGAAAGCTATTGGCTGGAGTTTGGAGGATATTCTAGTTATCAGCCCCACCATATGTATGCATAGAATACTGCTAGAAGCTGACATTAAGCCCACAATACAACCTTAAAGAAGAGTCAATCCAACCATAGCTGGTGAAGTTAGAAAAGAAGTATCTAAATTACTGAAAGCTGGGATAATTGATCCAATCTCGGATACTGAATGGGTCTCCCTAGTCCAAGTGGTGCCCAAGAAATCTAGAACCACCATCATAGAGACAAAGAGTGAAGAAATCTTGCAAGCTAGAGTGACCAATAAGTGGAGAGTCTACATTGACTATAGAAAGTTGAATCAAGCAACTCGCAAATACCACTTCCCACTTCTATTCATTGATCAAATGCTTGAAAGGCTTGTAGGTAAGTCACACTATTGTTTTCTAGATGGTTTTTTTTTGGGTATATGCAAATACACATAGCACCCGAGGATCAACACAAGACCACTTTCACTTGTCCATTTGGCACTTTTGCTTACTCCAGAATGCCATTTGGATTATGTAATGTACATGCCACGTTTCAAAGATGCATGATGAGTATATTTAGTGACTTAATTGAGAATTGTATGGAAGTATATATGGATAACTTCACTGTTTTTGGCTCTACTTATGATTCATGCTTAAGTAATTTATCTAAGATATTTGAAAGATGTGTCCAATCTAACCTGGTTCTTTATTTTGAGAAATTCCATTTTATGGTGAAGGAAGGCATAGTTCTACGCCATTTGATTTCAGAAAAAGGGATTGAAGTAGACAGATCCAAAATAGAAGTAATCTCTGCACTAACTTATCATGCAACAGTGAAGGAAGTAAGATCTTTTCTTGGACATGTTGGTTTTTATAGGAGATTCATCAAGGATTTCAGTAAAATAACTTCTCCCCTTTCTAAATTACTACAAAATGATGAAAATTTATATTTGATGATGCCTGCAAGACTGCTTTTGATAATTTAAAAATGAAATTGACTAGTGCATCAAATTTGCAGTCTTCAAATTGGACTTCACTTTTTGAGTTTATGTGTGATGCCTCTACCTTTGCTTTATGTGCAGTTTTGTCTAAAAAGAATTAATAATTATCTCATGTAATAGCTTATGCATCTAGAACACTTGACTCTACACAGATAAATTACACAACCACTAAAAAAGAGCTGTTGGCCATTGTCTTTGCTCTAGATAAATTTTGATCATATCTGCTAGGCACTAAAATTACTATCTACATTGACCATGCTGCAATTAAATATTTATTGAAGAAACATGATGCCAAGCCTAGGCTAATTAGATGGATTCTCCTGCTGCAAGAATTTGAAATTGAAATTAAAGATAGGGCTGGTATGAATAATCAAGTAGTTGATCACTTGAGCAGGGGTAAAATATGATGCAACTATTAAAATTAATGAAACCTTCCCTAATGAATGTTTATATGAATTAAGTATTGCACATTGGTTTGTTGACATTGCCAATTATGTAGCCACTATAGTTTTACCTCTTGATGCGGGTAGGAACTACATTAACAAGCTTAATTCGGATGCCAAGCATTATGTATGGGAAGATCCTTATTTATGGAAATTCTCCAGTGACCAAGTGCTAAGGAGATGTGTTACTTATGAAGACATCAACCACATACTCACATTATGCCACAGCTCCCCTGCTGGAGGTCACTTAAAGTGTTTGATGTTTAGGGGATTGATTTCATGGGCCCCTTTCCTATCTCTAATGGTCTCTCTTATATTATTTTGGCTGTAGATTATGTATCAAGGTGGGTAGAGGCTAAGGCAACCAAGAACAATGACTCCAAGATTATTTATAATTTTATCAAATCTAACATATTCTACAGGTTTGGTGTTCCAAAAGCTATGATTATTGACCAGGGCAGCCACTTCTGTAGTAGAACATTGGCTGCATTGTTTTTAAAATATGGAGTAACACATAAAGTATCCACTGCCTATAACCCTCAAACAAATGGCCAAGTAGAAGTATTTAATAGAGAAGTTAAGCACTTACTACAAAAGTTGGTGCAGCCTAATAGGAAGGACTGGAGCAGCCAGTTAGAGGATGCTTTGTGGGCTCAAAGGACAGCCTATAGGACACCTCTAGGCATGTCTCCCTTTAGAGTTGTTTATGGTAAATCTTGCCATCTTCGAGTTGAGATAGAACATAAAGCATATTGGGCTTTCAAGGCATGTAACTTATCCATGGAAGGCTAGACAACAAAGGAAGCTGGAGGTGCAGGAGTTGGAAGAAATCAGGCAGCAAGCCTATGAAAATTCCAAAATTTACGAAAAGAAGGTGAGGAAATTTCATGATGATAATATATGTAGAAAGCACTTTGAGAAAGGCCAAAAGGTACTCCTATTTAAATCTAAACTCAAACTAATTTCTTGTAAATTAAAATCAAAGTGGGATGGTCCATGTCTTGTAACCAATGTTTTCCACCATGGAGGTATGGAGATTAGTAATTTAAAAATTGGCATTGTGTCTAAAGTTAA
The DNA here is from genome assembly GCA_016859785.1 of Macrotyloma uniflorum. Classification (NCBI taxonomy): domain Eukaryota; kingdom Viridiplantae; phylum Streptophyta; class Magnoliopsida; order Fabales; family Fabaceae; genus Macrotyloma; species Macrotyloma uniflorum. The sequence goes on along the minus strand of BDMB01000096.1, from coordinate 202,617 downwards.
TGGCCACCAACTCAAAATATTTTATGAAAATAAACCTGTATCTCCTGAATATAACCATGTTATTGATATAAGTGATCTGGTTTTGCAGCAATAACATTATTTCCTACCAAATGCAATCCAGGTACCAATTCCCTACTCTCTTCTACTTACATTGAGGACAATGTGTCTTTCAAGTGTGGGATATTTCGGGGGGTTCAAAAAATCAGATTATAACATATTGCCTCTGGTTTGCTAAATTTATTTGTGAAATCCAATTTTTACATTTGCAATTCTGGTGCATAGTTGATTACAATAATATGATATTTATGTTTAACACAAGTTTTGAAGAATTTTGATTAAGAATGAGCTGTAGAATCTGATTTATTAAACATCCATTCTTATGCTTATTTAAAGTTGATACATGATGGTGTGATGATTTCTGAATTTAGAATGCTTGGATAAAATATGATTGAATCTATCTTAAAGAGAAATATTTAAACCTGTGAGATTTGAGTCATTTATTTCCTTATTGTGTGATTCATTCCTAATGATAAAATTGTTTCAGAACTTGATTTTATTCCTTGAGTAAATAATCTTGATTATATGCATCTCATGAAAATGATTTAGGCCATCTTTGTTTCAGCCACTAACCAAATAAAGCCTACCTTCACATTATTCTCATTTATCACCCCCTTATATTTTTCTTGGTTATTAACCCTAACATTATAAGCCAAAGACCAGAAAAACCAAGTTCACCTTGAATTTTGACAAGAATGAAGTTTCGATTTATGTTATGGATTGAGCGAAGCTCAAGTGTGGGGTATTTAGATCCAAAAATAGATTGAGAAATGGCTAAACCAACAAAGCTAGCAGAGTGAAAGTCAAAAGAAAAAGAAGGAAAGCAGCACAAAGAAAGTATGCAAAATGATAAATTAAAAGCCAAAGGCAAAAGGAAAATTTAAGAAACTTATGCTTTGAAGTATTCCCATACTTATGCAGTATTTAAATTCAAATTGTTTTTCTCAAAATCCCAATATAAGCTCTGCATTTCCTTATGCTTATCCAACCTGAATAGCCTTGAACATAACAAGCTAATTATGAAGTCCTTTTGATTCTTGGGATGCATCGTAATTAAGGGAATTGAAATCAGAATCTACTCAAGCATATGGTAACAATTGTCATTTTGGGATGCTTGAGTGATAAACAACGCCTTGCAAATATAAAGAGAGCAAAGAGTGAAACACCTATCCAAGTGAGGATTCTCCATTAAGTTGAGTTTTTCATGTTTAGATTATATAAGTTGCTTCTGAATAAAATATAGAATTGCATCTTGAATTGTAGTAATTTAGGTTTCATGAAGAAAGGATGGTGTTTTCACAAGCTCACTACAAAGGTGCTAGAATTTAGATATTATACTACATAGTTCATCTTTGCCCAAGAGTGAAAATGTTTAAGTGTGGGGTATTTGGTGTAACTTGATTTTTACTTGTTAATAAATGGTAAAATAAGTCCAAACATGTTTATAATATCTTAAATTAACTTACTTAAGCAAGAAACAAAGTTTTAGGAATTTATAAGCCAAGATTAAAAATAGCACAAAATACTATATTTATACGTATAATTATCTGTTGTACAGCCTGACATAGGTCCACTATTTTATTTATATCTTTGTCTACAAGCATCCAAAAATCGTGATTCTTATTGCACTGGATTTCTAACTCATCAAGATTTCATACGCAAGTGGAACCACACAATTTGGATAAGAATTGTATTTTTGGCACGTGATTAGAGTAAAACCTACAGTGGCTACAATGCTAAGGCGGATCTCCTCAAGTTATGGGCTGCCTCAAGTTATCTAGGGCGCATCCATTAAGGAGACGAGTTTTAAACTATATATAGGACTTTAAGCTATGTAATTAAAAATATTTAGTAGAGAGTATGATTCATTTGTGAAGTTTACAAGTTCAGAAGTTGATTTCCTAAAGAGTTAGTTAAAACTGTTAGTGTTGTATGGTTGTTTTGTTCTTTGCTTTGCAATGAAGCTCGACTCTTTTCAGAACTCTTGTGTTCTTCATACTCTCTTTCTTCTTCTCATTTTTCTTTAGCTTTCTTGAAATTTTAATCATGGATTAGTTTTGTTATAATTCGAACACAATGCTGGAAACGCTTACACCTCACAATGCTCGGAATTAACAACTTTCTTGGGTTCATTTTATGCTTCTACTCTTCTTTGTAACTGGAAGTTTAAACTGTGATTCTTGACATCATTAAATCAAAATAGAAATAATGCCAATAGCCAAGATTGACTTGAGTGTAGTGTAGACCAATATTGTTTTCGGGTTCTTTCATTTAAATTCTACAGATTTATGTTTTGTTGTGTCTACTTCAAAATAATGCCTTAAAATTTTTCAATTCAATAATGATTGTGAGTTTTGTGGATTATAAACCAGTGAGGGAGGATTCCTTAGTGTCCTTTTGAAATTGTAGAGCACTTAAATGTCTTTTAAGGGAGTAGTGTGGAGAAATATGCATATAAATATTCCAACTCTATAAATTTGATTAGATCCAACACCTCTAAGCTATTTTTGATCTGCATGGGTTCGATTAGATTAGTTGCAGTTTGATTTCATTCCTTGCTGTAGTTTAGATTTAATCCAAGCATGATTTAGTATAGCACATTACTTTGCAAGTTAGTGTATTTGAAGTTTTAAGAAAACTTTGGTTGCATCTATTGCTTTGGAATTGTTCTTGTTTTAGTCATGTTGTTCTTTTGGTCAAAATTTCCCAGAATTTAGTTTATGTTCTTTTGTTCAAATTCTGCATAGATAGTTTAGAATTAGATTCAAGTTTACTCTTAAACCATTAAACTGTAGTTTCTTTAATTCAATTCTTCAATATGTAGTCTACAACATTGCTGATTCAATCCCTGCATTGCATTTCATCAATTTACATTTGCCTTTGAGCATTTGTATTTCGTTTCCCGTTTCCAGTTTCATAATTGGAACTTTTACAACATTAGTAAACTGCACTTCTGCATGATTTCATAATTGATTATATTACATAGAACTATCCTGCATTTTTCATTTCAATTCTTATTTTTCCAAGAAACCAAAACCCCCGAAATTGCATCCTTGCATGTCTATATAGCATTAATCATCCTACATACAACTCAGAAAAAAAATCAAAATATCACAATCTGCATTCAATTTCCCATCTTAGGAATTCTAACATAATTCATTCTCCATCTAGCTTCAACATTGATATTCATCACACACATACTGAATAATTACATTCCTTTCTCATTAAAACATAGCTACATCATTTCTTTTCTCAATTAGCTGTAATTCTAGCAGTGGCACAAATCACAACAGTTGTATCCTGCATGCATAACACAACATTCATTGCACTTAATTCAGCATACCTGAATATTTCAAATTCATTCAAAATCTCCCCTCATCCACATTCATTTCATTGATTCAATACTAGATTAGGTGCCTACTCATACATAGCTCTTAGGATTTGACACCTTGGTTGACCCTATATGGAGAGTTTTGGGATTACTCTAAGATGAAAAAGACTCAATGGTCGGCCAGTTAGGCCTATGGTCTTAGAGTATACATTAGGTGTTAGCCCTAAATATCCGAAATCCATACAGTCTTCCAAAAGTCATCAATTTTCTATGATTTCTTGTGAATGTGTAAAATTTTTGGTAGGCCCTTACACTTGTATAAAGAGTTATATGCTTTGATTTCCAAAATATTGAATGTTGTAATGATTTGCTTAATTATCAGTAGCTTACCCTTTTTGGTTATCTTTGTTGTTGGACTGCTATGATCTTGTCCTTACACGGGAGCCAATAGCAGGTCTTCAAAGGAGCTATTTATAGGGAAAAAGTAGGAAGTGGGAACACTTTCTATTTTGATGTAAATAGAAGTAAATTGTAGATTTTTAATTCTATTTTAAATTGTGTACCTAACTTGAATGATGTAATATTGATAGAACTTTATTTTGTTAAAGTGGAAAGAACTCCTCATGCTTAGTATAGAATTTGGTATGTTACATTTAATGGTATCAGAGCAATAGTTCCTTATAGTGACTTGGGGTAATAGGTTTGCTTGGAGGAGTTGAGTGAATGATATGATGTATCATTTCAGATTGGTATAACTATTGTCTAACTTTTTTTTTAATTGTCTAGGATGATGCATATACCACCTACCCCTACTACATCAGATGACTGGGGCAACATAGTGAGGGCCATTGAAATCATTACTTCTATGATACAACAGTATAATGTCGCAATGACCTAGCAACACCAAGCTACTATATAAGATTTACAAGCCGCTAGGGCCTCAAGGACTTCCTCACAACCCCCGAAGTGCTTAGGGTTGGCTGACTTCATGGAACATGGACCTCCCAAGTTTAGTGGGAACTCAAGCTCGAATCTAGCTTATCAATGGATTCGAGATCTAGAGAAAATTTTTTAGGCTACTTCTTGCCTTGAAGACAAGATGACCTTTGCCACCTACCTTCTATCTGGGGAGTCTAGTGGCAAGGATGAAATTGATGATGGAGGGTAGGGGAGAAGTATTTCCCCATATGAGAAGGAGGTGGAGTTCCTCAAGTTGGAACAAGGTAACTTGAAGGTTCAAGAGTATGCCACCTGGTTAGATTCTATACTCAGACTACCTTTAAGGCCTGGAGGTGTAGGAAATCTTAAGATGGGCTGAAGTATTGATAGAACCACAGTCGCATGTGATTATCAAATACTAAATTTCCCCCTAATGTAATATAGAGGTCAACCTAGGTATCAATCCAAAGACACACACAACAAATATAGAGAAATACAAAAATACAGTAAACATACAGTAAAAATACAGAAAATGTAATGTTTTTGTAATTTTGCCTATTTATCATTGAAAATATGAAAATGTGCTAAATGAAAGAAATAAGAAAATAAAATTTAATAAGAAAATGCAATAAGACTATAAATGTGGACTTAAAATATGACTCATCAAGTATGAGTTAAAGAGGACGATTGTCCCACTTTCTATTAAGGAATTCTATACCCTAGTAGAAAAAGATAAGACTTTTGCAGAGGTTGGAAAGGAATGCTAAAGGGGTGGCTAGGAACCCAAGTGGAGGATCATCTAGTGGAGAGGCCAAGACTGATCAGAGGAAGCCCTATGCTAGGCCACAACCCACTAAAGGGAATGCCTCGGCTCAGCCTTTCACTTTAGAGATCACATGTGCGGGTCCCCACCATCTCAACGATGCAACCAAGCTCTAGTGCCCCGAAGATGCTTCATTTGCCAAAAGCTTGCCCATATAGCCAAGGAGTGTGGGGAGAGATTCAAGGTTGCCCCATCTAGAAACCATCAACCTACATAGGCAGAGGGTAGTAGTGGCAAGTCCAAGGTGGCTAGAAGAGTATTCACCATCAGTGGTAGAGATTGTAAAGTCGGACAGCCTGGTACAAGGTTGGTGCTCCTTAGTCGGTACTATTGTAATAGTTTTGTTTGATTCTAGACCGACACACTCCTTTGTGTCAAACTGTTGCGCGGACGAGTTGAAGTTGCCAATCACGGAGCTTCATTTTGACTTGTTTGTATCTACACCAGGTTCCAACCTAGTGATTGCTTCTAGAGTGTGTATTGGTTGTTTAGTGGTAGTTGAGGGCACAAATCAAAGGTTAATTTGATTTTTCTGTCATTGAAGGACCTAGATGTGATTCTAGGAATGGATTGGTTGGCTATCAATCGAGTCTTGATAGACTATACGTGTAAAGAGTTGAGTTTCCTCGACCCATCAGATGTGGGGTTGTTTTCGACAAGCCTTGAAGGAATGGAAGGAGGGTGCCTAGTGTTATATGATTTTAACACATGTAGAGGCAGTTGAGGAGGATAAGGGGGTCGAGATATTAGTGGTATAAGAGTATATGGATGTTTTCCCTAATGAGATGCTAGGATTGTCACCTAAAAGAGAGGTGAAATTCTCTATCAACTTAATACTTAGAGCAGGACCAGCGTCTATGACTCCTTACCAGATTGCCCCATAGAGTTGGGGAAATTAAAGGAGCAGATTGAGGAATTATTAGAGAAGAAATTTATCTGCCCAAGTGTATCACCTTGGGGAGCACTTGTGTTACTGGTGAAGAAGAAGGATGGAGGGTCTAGATTATGTGTGAACTACAGGCAGTTGAACAAGCTAACCATCAAGAAAATATATCCACTACCAAGGATAGATGACTTGATGAATGAACTGCATAGAGCAACAATGTTTTCTAAGATTGATCTGAGCTCGGGGTACCATTAGATATTGGTGAAACCTGAGGATGTGCAGAAGATAGCTTTCAGATCTAGATATGGCCACTACGAGTATGTGGTGATGCCCTTTGGGGTGACAAATGATCCAGTTGTATACATAGATTATATGAAATGGATCTTTAGGTCTTTATTGGATAAATTTGTGGTAGACTTTATAGATGATATTCTCATCTATTTCCACAACCATCAGGAGCATAAAGAACACCTTAGAGTAGTGTTGGATATTATGAGGGAAAAACAACTTTATGTCAAATTTCTAAGTGTGAATTTTGGAAGACTAAGGTGAGATTCTTCAGGCATGTAGTGTCAGAAGAGGGGATTTCAGTGGACCCTTCCAAAGTAGAGACGGTGCTTCAGTGGGAACGCCCCAAAACAGTGATCAAAGTTAGAAGTTTTGTAGGACTGAAAAGATACTACCAGAGTTTATAAAAGGTTTTTCTCGAATAGTGACCTCTTTAACCCAGCTAACTAGGAAAGATCAACCATATGCTTGGACTGATAGGTGTTAACAGAGCTTCTTGGAGCTGAAGTAATGGTTGACTAGTTCTCCTATGTTGATCATTATGGACTTATCAAAGCCATTTGAAGTCTATTGTGATGCCTCTCATCAAGGCTTGGGGGGTGTTGATGCAAGAAAGAAAAGTAGTAGCTTATGTCTAGGCAACTGAAGCCTCATGAAAAGAATTACCCCACTCATGACTTGAAATTGGAAGCCGTGGTGTTTGCATTCAAAATCTGGAAGCATTACTTGTATGGAGCTCAGTTTAATGTATTCAGTGACCACAAGATCTTAAAATATTTGTTTAATCAAAAGGCGCTCAACATGAGGTAGAGGAGGTGGATGGAGTTTCTGAAGGATTTTGATTTCAATTGATGTATCATCCGAGAAAGGCCAATGTGGTGGCTGACACCTTGAGTAAAAAGATAGTAAGCATGTCGGCCTTAATGGTGAAGGAGCTAGAATTGATAGAGAAGTTTGGGGATCTAAACCTTAGGATAGAAGTTTCACCAAGCAAGATTAGTTGTGGCATGGTGGTTATTACAAATGAATTTCTTGGGATGGTCAGGGAGAAGCAGAGATTGGATGACAAGCTAACAAGTGTGATGGAATCTCTGGGTACATAAGCTGCTAGGGACTTTTTGTTAGGAGTAATGGGATATTGAGATTCAGGGGCAAAATATGTATACAGTTGATGAAGATCTAAAGAGGATGATATAGGAGGAAGGGCATAAGTGCCGACTTAGTTTGAATTCTGGTATGACTAAGATGTACAAGGATCTTAAGGAGTCCTTTTGGTGGCCCAACATGAGAATGGAGATAGCCAGTTTGTGGCTGCTTGCCTAACTTGTCAGAAAGCAAAGATTGAGCACCAGATACCAGGAGGTATGCTACAATAGTTGGAGGTGTCCTTGAGTGGAAGTGGGATAGCATAGCCACGGACTTTGTTACCCACCTACCTCAGTCAGCGAGAGGTTATGATTCAGTCTAGGTGATTGTAGACATACTAATTAAGAGTGCACACTTCCTGCTAATAAATTTAAGAGTCTCTAGGGAGAAGTTAGCGCAACTATATATAAAAGAGGTGGTAAGACTGCATGGGATATCTTCTACTATTGTATCAGACTAAGACCCAAGGTTTACTTCTTGCTTTTAGCAAACTCTCCAAGATGCTTTGGGGACGAAATTAAAGCTCAGTTCTGTCTATCATCCTCAAACTAATAAGCAGCCTGAAAGAAATATTCAAACTCCGGAAGATATGTTAAGAGCTTGTGTCTTGGATCACCTAGGAAACTAGGATGAGGTATTTCCTTTAGTAGAGTTCACCTACAACAACAACTATCATACCAGTATCAGGATGGATCCTTATGAAGCTCTTTGTGGGAGAAAGTGCAAGATTCCCCTCTACTAGTACCAAGAAGTAGAAGGTATTTTGGTGGGACCAAAGTTACTTCAACAAACCATTGAGAAGGTGAAGATGATCTAGGAGAGAATGAAGGTATCTTAGAGCTGCCAGAAATCCTATGTTGACTAGTGATAAACAAAGAATTCAGTCACTTTTTCTTGCCCCAAATAATTGGTTTCCCCTTTAATGTAGTAAAGCAATGATAATGTAGGCTCTTAATCCAACAATGAATGCAATGAATGTGAGGGAAAATGAATATTATGCAGTGTTTTTATGCAATGGGGTTACAATTCAGAATGAATGCAGAATTATATATTTATGTTTGCCAAAAAAAGAATGATGAAGAAATGAAGATCGAATGCAGTAGCTATTATTTCTAATGCAAGTAATTGAACAAACTATTTTTGGTATTTGAAAGCTACATCAATGTTGTACTGAAGTAAAAATGTAGATGAATTAATGGTTGGATGAATGCTATCCTAGTTTCCAGAATGCAAGATGAAATGATATAGATGAGTCAATCTATTTTTGATTTTCTCTTTTCAAATGGATTATGAATTATGAATTCAATGGATGCGAATTGAATATGTAAGGATGATTGATATGAATTATTCAAGAATATTGGTAATTCTATTTGATGGATGTATTGTAGTAATGCAGCTATGATGAATGGATGCCACGAATTCAGTGTGGTATGAATGTATACTATAAAGGCTTCAGGGATTTATGGATGAATGGATGGAGAGTTTGATTTTTCTTCTTTTTCTGATTTCTTGATAGAATGAATTAATCAACTTAATGAATGAAACAAAGCATGGTCGAGGTGAGTAGTGATTATGCAATGGCAATGCAGCAACTATGATAGTGAATTATGGAATAGTTGAATGGTAAATTCGAATGAATGTAGAGGTGAATGAATGTAGCAATTGTAGATTCTGAATACTAGTAGTTGTATGAAACTATTTTTGAGATTTTCAGAAACTAAATCAATGTTGCAATGTTATGGAATTATGGTTGGTCAAATGAATGTAATGAATAGATGTTGGAATGCAGAATCAGATGATGAACATGATTTAATTTGGATTTTCTAATTGATGAATGAACTGAAATAAAATGGCAATGAAATTATGAATTTTGGAGAATGTAGATGATGTTGTAATGATTAAGCATGTATGTATGAATGAGTGGGATGAATGCATGATAAAATGTTTGCACGTCGCAATTCAAGTATCAAATAAATCCCCTCAACAATTATGAATGCAGTATAGAGGGAACCTGAGTATCAATCCTGGGAGTAGTGAGTATAAGTGTAGGCTATGATCGAGTCACTAAAATGGGGAATGAATGAATATGTAATGATATGAAATGTGGTTAAAATGTAATGCAAAATGGAATATAATACAATGCAAGTCCTAAATGAATGAATGCAATGCTAGATAATGTTTTTAGGCTTTCCGGATGCAAAAAGAATGAAAATTAGAATCCTGACCGTGGTGAATAGTAACCTCAGTCAGGCTGACCGTGAGGAATAGTGCCTCGGTCAGAAATGCAGTGAAAAAGAATTTTTATGATTTTATGATGCAGAATGGAAGTAACAATATTTATTAAATAAATGATGCAAAAAAATACAAATAAAAATGCAAAGAAATTATGGTTGACCGAGGTGAACAGTAACCTCGGTCAGTGGTGCGTGGCTTGGTGGTTCTGACCGAGATAAACAATGCACTCGGTCAGAAATGAAATTATGGAATTATGATGTTGTGATGATGCAAAATGAAAGTAACAATGTGTAATGAAGGAATGATACAGAAAAATGTTATCAAGTGGCATCAAGAGGCGGGGTGAATTGATGTTAAAGTTAAACCCTTTTAAATTTTAAGTTAAAAAAAAATTTCCTCTTGATATTAATTTGTCTTAGCAGATAAATAAAAACGCAACGGAAAATTAAAGAGGATAAGGGAAAGAAGAAAAACACCCAGAATTTATACTGGTACATCCAGTTCCCAAATCACCTCAACCCGAGATGATCTCCCACTCTTATATTTTAATTCTTCACAAATTACAACCACCAATTACCAGTGAAACATGTAAAAAGGAAAATTAAAATTCTCACAATCTCTTGAACCCACAAGAGAATTCCCACCTTTCCTTGAGTCTCACAAGGAAGTGAAAACGTTCCTTGAATCACACAAGGAGAAAAACCTTACCTCCTCTGAACAGCCTCAAAGGAAGATTATAAAATAAAAAATAAATATCACCTGTACTGTGAAGATATCAAAGTGTAGCACTGCTCTGCTCAGGGTTTCTCAGAATCCTTCAAAGATGATTTTTCTTTGAAAACAATATTCTCCCTTTCTTAAAAATATAAATTCGTGGCTTAGTTCAGGAGAAAAAGAATAAGTGAAAGAGATATTTTTTTATGTATTCTCAAAAGCTTATTAAATAAGAAAAGATAGAAAAATATTTTCTGTTGTTTTAATTCGAAATTTGATACACAGAATCACTCTCAACGTTCAAAAAATCATACAAAAGATACTCCAATATTTTCGGAAGATTCTGTGCAACGTTCATAATTTTCAAAACCATGGATTATCCCCGCGTCGAAATTTTTTTTAAAACCACAGATAATCGATTATATAATCGATTATCACCGCAAATAACATTTTCTAGAAAAGCTCATAATCGATTATGTAATCGATTATCACCGCCAAGCATATTTTCTATTTTCAAAAATATAATCGATTATCTAATCGATTATTGCCGAAACAAATACTTTTTTATTTTCACAAAACATAATCGATTATCTAATCGATTATTGCCGAATCAAAAACTTTGTATTTCAAAAAAAATCCTGTCCCATAATCGATTGCTTAATATACATAATCGACTATACGTCTTTTAAAAAGATTTTATAATAAGTAAAGTTACTTTGAGAACCTTCTGAGCAGAGTGATGTTTCCTTTTTTATTCTCACTTCTAAATCTAGTCTAATATCTTCTTTGATCCTTTGCTTTTATCTGGTCTTGATATCTTGAACATTTTTGCACATTTTGATAGTCTTGATCATTATGAAAATTCTTGAACAAAATGACAGCAATCTCCTTCTGTGATAACAAAAAATGCAGAGAAAATACTAAAGAAAATGTGAATGACCGAAGTGAACAGTGCGCACGGTCAGTGGTGCGCGTGAACAGTAATCTCGGTTAGGCTGACCATGATAAATAGTAACTTCGATCAAAATGAAATGCAGTGATCAAATGAATGTTTAATTCAAAGAAAACAATATTTTTATGATTTTTATGTGTTACAATGAAAGGATGACCGAGAGAAATGTGCAATGGTGCAATGAATGGTGATCTTGACCGATGTGAATAGTGAAATGGACCAGTCTGACCGTGGTGAATAGTAACGTCAGTCAGAATGCAATAGTACAGGGGTTTATGTAAAATTCACTGTAAATCTAAATCCTAATTTCTCTAAAACTATCCTAACATCCTAATTGAATTAAGAACACATTAAAACAGTAAAGAAAGCATGTAAACCTATCTAATCAAGGTTGAACTATGAATTGAAACAAGCTTAGAAGTGCTAGAACTTCTTCAACACACAAGGCTGGGCGGATTGCAATCAACCAGCCCCTCAAATGATAGTCAAGTGCCTTGTGTCTTAAAGATGGCTTAAAGAACCCGTCCCTCACTTATTATAATTCATAGAACAATGAAGAATCTACACTACAAAGCATGTAATTTGCGAAAACTAAATTGAAAGCATTAAACATAAAATAGTAAACCAAGAATGCAAAACAGCAGATCCAATGACCATGTGCTAGCCAATCTTGGCCCGTGGAGGTTTCCCTTACTCAAGATCTTGATCCAGAGATTCAAGAACTTGCAAAACGTTATGCTATGACTCGGCCTTCAAACAAAGAACCTCATCAAAGTGAAACCAAAAGAGAAATCCACGTCCAAGCATTGTGTTACGACAAACATTGTTTCCACACGTTTTGATTCAAATTAAAAGCAATTAAACCATGAAAGCAGTAGAAAGCTAACTAAAGATTGAGGAGAATCAACATGAGCAAAAGAAATCAACGAAAACCATGGATTACAACTCAAGAAAACTACAACATAGTGTAAGAACTCAAAGCTGAAAAACCTGAAAATCAAGAGCATTGTTGCGCGCGAATTCTACAATAAGTTATTTATACAATTGAATTGATATAGTTAATTTCGGGGCCCTATGGAACCATAGGCAGCCCAATACTTTAGGGAACGCCACAGGACGCGTCACTGCAATACAGTTAACTTAAGTTGCGCGCCAAAATTCCAATTCCGCTCCAATTTGATCGATTGGAGTTCCTTTGAAAATATAATTTAGTACTCTTTCGAATGGTACCAATTTTGTGATTTTTGGACCTCTATTGAGCCCTGTAGCTTCAAATCTCTGGGACGGACTCGTTGACCGCTCCAACTGAATGCCAACTAATGATCAGCCCAATTTAATTACATGGAAAAAATCCAATTTGGCTCCAATTTACATGATTCAAAATCTGGATGAAAGCTCATTAAATATATTTTCACTTGCCACAAATTTTAGGATTTTAGGAGTTCTATCGAGTCCTGGAAGTTTTATTCTTTAGAACATACTTGCTGGTTCTGTCAGCTGCAGGTTAGCTGACTTTGATCAAGTGGCAAAAATCATATTTAGCTCCATTTTCGATGCTTTAAGATCCTGTGAAAATATGCACGTGTCTAGTTTCAAACGCATCCATAATTGTGATTTTTGGAGCTTCTGTAGCAAAAGATATAAATCAAACACCGAGTAAAGGTCATCCTACGAATACAATAAAAATACAGTATTTATACTATTTTTATACAAAATTTTAATTATGGCTTCCAAACATCTAGAAATTTGTTTTATGGTTAATTAAACTAAATTAACATCTTAAGAACACTTAAATACCTTTGTTAGCCATTTTAAATATGTAAAAACTCAGTCACATCAATGCACCGCAGAATATAAAAGGGGGTTTGGATAAAATGTAGACTGAATGGTAAATGCATAATTGAATCCTAAAAACAATCATGAATTATAAAATGCACACTAAGCTGAAATTCCCTACTCTAATTCAATGGATGAATCTAGCTAGAATTATGCAGAACATGAATGATGAATTGAATCACACTGAAATTGGAATTAAAATGCTTTGAGATGTAAAACGAAAAATGAAAATAGCTGGAATTCGAATAGCAACTCAAATCTAGAAAATTTTACCAAAACAAGAACATGACCAAAACAAGAACACTAACTATGAAATTCTGGAAAATGAGAATTTATTGATTTAAAACTAAACTATGCAGAATCTAAATTCAAAATAAAATGATTTGAACTTTAAATGAAAGCAGTAAATTGAAAACAATAAAACTATCTACTGGAGTTTCACAGATTGGAATCAACTTGAAGGTGCTGCTAGATTAATTCAAGAATACAAAGCTAGAACACTTTATGCAAGTCTCCTTACACTATGCTCTCTTGAAAGACATTCAAGTGCTCTATATTCTCAAGAAGATACTAAGGAATCCTTCTTCATTGATTACAAATTTTAAAACCTCCTTAAAACTACTCAATTACATAATTAAGAGACAGCTTTGCAAGAATTTAAAGTTGTTGGAATTGAAATTGCAAGAAAGAAAATACAAAACATGAAACAGTGAAGAAAATTCTAAGTTCTACCCAATCTTAGATGTTAATCATCTCTCTATTAGAAGATCCAATTAACCAATTGAATAAACGTTCAAGAAGTGTGAAGATTCACAACTTTACTCTCACTCTTAACCAAGAAGCAATTGCAAAGTGAGCCAAAGAGAGAAATCAACTCTAAGCATTATGTAACAAGTAGAATTTCTTTCTACAGTTTCAAATTCAAAATGTAAAGTTTCAAAGCATGAATTAAACAAATGAAGAAGGAAAGAACAATGAGAAGAGGCACAGGAACAAGGAAACTCGAAGAGTTAAAACACTTCTTTGAAGAGAAAACATGAAAATACAAGAAGAGTTTCCAACCGAATTAACTAAAACCGGAAGAGCCATGTGTTGAGAATTCTAAACGCCAAAATGAATTTTTCTCTATGTCAAATCTACTTAATTACAAAGCTTAATCAACTAATTATACTACAGAAGTGATACAATTAGCGATCGGGCCCTAGATCACTTGAGAGTCCTCTTCTTGAACTGTAGCTATAGGTAGCTTCACTTTGAACACGTGCAAAAAATCAAATTTAGCTCTAAATAGCATGGTTCAACTTCCAGATTAAAGCTTATTGAGTCTAGTTTCTAATGCAACCGGAATCACGATTTTTGGATGCTTGTAGACAAAGATATAAATAAAACAATGGACCTTTCTCAAGTTATATAGTAGAATAAATAAATATTGTGTTTATATTGTATTTTTATGCGAATTTTAATCTTAGCTTCTAAATTCCTAAAAATCTATTTCTAGTTTAATTAAGTTAATTTAGGATATTATAAATATGTTAGGACCTGTGTTAGTATTTATTTATAAGCAAAAATCAAGCTACATCAACTAGAGAAAGAGGCCACTAGAGTTTGAGGCAGGCGAGCACATGTTCTTGAGAGTTTTCCCAAGGACTAGAGTGGGAAGTGTCATCAAATCTAGGAACTTGACTCGTAAGTTCATTGGGCCGTATTAGATTTTGAGAAGGATTGGTACCGTGGCTTATGAGCTAGCCTTGCCGCCTTCCTTAACCAGGCTGCACAATGTATTTCATGTCTCTCAACTCAGGAAGTACGTACTTGACTCCTAGTCATATTTTAGAGCCTGAAGAGGTTGAGGTTAGAGATGATCTCACTTTTGAAGCGACACCAATTAGAATTGACGATAAAAGAACTAAGGAACTTAGAGGTAGAATCATAAACTTGGTTAAGGTAGTTTGGAATGTGAGAACTGGTGATTCCACTTGGGAGCTTGAGGATGAGATGAGGAAGGCATATTCATACCTTTTTGCTGGTAAGGATCATTTTCGGGACTGAAAATTTTATAGTTGGGGGATTGTAAGGACCTAATCAGAGGCTAGCTCAAGTGAACTTTAAATATTAAAACTAAACATTCCATTCTTCATTATTTCAAAACCACTATCTCTCTAAAGCTCCACGCTCTAAACTCTCTACCTTTTCTCTAACTTTTCTTCTACCTCTTTCATCCTTTTCAAGATTCAAGAGTATAAAGTTGAAGCTTGGAAAGAGTAGATCATTTTCAACCGATTGAAGTTCTATTTAGGGTAAGTTTTTAGTGCTCAAATCTCCTTAAAGCCAAATTGGAAATTTCTTGCATGTGCACCTTAACCCCCTTGCATGTTGTCTTTTTTCCACCAATATAGCTCTATGTTAGCTTAAGTTCTTAAAAATGTGGTTGATTTGTGAAATAGGTACTTTGTCAATCAGTTAGAGCATTGAGACCCTTTCTTTCTAAGAAGGAGTAAAGATACTTTTGGACTTTAAATCAGGTAAAAGAAGCTAGCCTTAAATTAAGTTCAATAAGACTAGGGGGAAATAGATTAAGAACTAAGTATGTGACTTGTTTTTGGATTTATGTCCCTTAAATTGGGAACTGGAACTTAGGAGTGTTGAATGGATGAGAAATTTTTCTAGTTGGGTTGAATGGTGTGATTTAGGGTCTATAAAATGAAACTGTTGTGATTTGGAATATTATCACCATAGCTTGTTTGCTATTTTGGTTGAATGTTCTTATGTTTTCAAATGGTATGAATCTGGTTGGTGTGGTATGATGAGTCAAATATTTATCTTATTTTATTTATCTAATTATTTTTTGTTAATGTTTATAAGTTGTTAATAATGATAAATTAAGTGTTATTTGAGTTATTAGACTTTTTGAGGCCTTAACACTAAATTGTGCATAAAAACAGTAATTTAAGCATTATTTTGTACTAACCTAAAACTGACATGGTTCACTGTTTGATTTATTGTAATTTCTACAGAGATCCAAATTCATTGATTCCGGTTGCAGATTAAAGTAGACATGTAGAGATTTAAGAAAAAATTTGAACCGTGCAAATTGGACAAGAATTGAAGATTCCACACGCATTTGAAGTTGGCCCTTGTGCAGTTGAAGCACGAGCTCACACGTCTCTTGAGTATAGTGGACTTAAATTGGGCTCCTGGATTCGTTTGATCTCTAAATTAAGTGAAACTTGTTAGGTTGTTTATCTAACTTAAAGGGCCTTAATTGGGCGCTGATTTCATCTAATTTGGATCTTAATTGAAATTTATATAAATTTATTAAGTGAGGTTCACCAGGCCGGATTGGCCCAATGAACACCTCTCAGTGTTTTATTTGTGGAAAGCGCGCCACAACGCCAAATGAAGTGGGAACGATGGCGTTTTAAACTTAACGCGTTTGGAGCCAAAACGAAGAAGATATGCGTGTTTTAAGTCAGCTGAAATGCATTCCACGTGTGCTTGCGCGCCAAAACGTTTCAAATCCTATGTAACTTTGATTGTGTACATCCTATTGTATTGTGATTAAGTTGTGCTTGACTATATATTGTAAAAATACAGTGTATTCTAGTGGTGGATGATTCATAAGTTCAGATCCAATACAAAGAGCTATTGTTTTTCTCTCAATTCATTCAAGCTTCCATGGGTTTTCTTCATTGTTTCCTTGCGCGCGCACATGTGTTGTTCTTTCATGGTGTATGTTTTTCTTTCCATTTCTTAATGGCTCTACTTGTGTTCTGATCTGTTCTGAGTTTCTTCACCATGTTTTAAGTGTTTTCTTTTAAATTCTTGATGCTTTAGTGTAGTTTTACCGATTGATTTCCTTGGACTAGCCACCTCTTGTTCACAATTCTTAGTTTTTGAGCCTTGATTTGGTTTAATGTGTGGATAATCTTGGCGATTGCATTGTTGAAGCACAAAAATGTTTATGGTGAAATCCTAATTGAATTAGGTTAGGGTTTTACAATGTCAAGATCACTTGAAGGCTAAGATTGCATTGAATTAAGTGCGCTTATCTTTAGGAATGATATCATTGCTTTCTTTACATGCTTTGAATTTTATATGCTTTGATTTTATGTGCTTTCAATGTTAGCATAGCTTACTGTTTTCCATAGTTAGAGTACTGTTTAGGTTGATTAGATTTAGATTTAAATGCCTTGCCACTTTTATGATTCATGCATTAGCTTAGGATAGTGTTTAGGCCAATTTCCACACCTTGCATAACACTTTAATTCCACAAAACCCCCCTGAAAAATTAGAAAAATCAAAAACAAACTTTGGTGCATTCATTCATATGTTCACACCTTTCATTTGCCATTGTTTTTGGGTCTAAACCAGCTTAGTCATTTTCTAGGTCAGTTTTGAGCCAAAAACGCACCAAAACACCCTACATTGAGCCATCTCCCATTTAGAAATCCCAAAACCAAAAAATAACCACATTTCACTCGACCAACCCCATATTTCCAAGCCACCCTAAGATTTTGGTTCGAGAAAAGTTGTCCAGATTGAGCTCTGACCGAGAGCCACCCATTTTTGGCTAGTTTTTGGCTCGGTCAGAACTTGATTTTGAATTTTGGCTTAGCCATCTTCAACTTTGCCCGAACCAGATTTTTACCACTTCATTCTTTCATCCATTTGAACACATCTGTCCATCCAGAATTTTGAAAATCAAAAATATTTTCATAGTTGACCGAGAGTGGTGCATTTGGTGCACCAAAACCTAGCCAGATTTTTGACTCTCGACCAACTTTGTTTTCTGTACATATTTTACTAGCCATGTCTTCACAAAAGTTGTTTGTATTGTTGTTTACTAACATTTGGTGCAGTTACTTCACAGTTTTGACCAACTTGAATTTTTGACCCAAGGTGAGTGCTTTTAACTTGATTTTGAGTTGGTTAAGTTGTGAATTCTGTACTGATTTGCATTGCATCTTTTTGATTAGCATTCTATTTTCCATTTCATTCATATCATATAGAATTTAACCCCATTTAGGTTCATTTAGTTTTAACTTGATTTTTAGGTTGCATTTCATTCATTTCATTCATTTTTCCCTCATTTGAATCACTTATCTCTTATTCTTCTTTACTCTTTACTTTCACGGATTGATATCTTGGTTCCCACTGTGCTACATTATTATTGTCTTGGGGAATCATATTTTTGTAAAGCGCACGGTACGACACGTTGCTCTTTCATGGTAGTAATTAATTTGAATGCAAAGTTAATGTATCTTGATTGAATTCTTTTACCTTAAGCCATTGGGATTGGATAATAAATTGTCCAGAAAATTTATCTTGGTTTACTTGATCCACCAATTTTTATCTTAAATAAGGCACTGATCAAGTTATTTAGAACTTTATAATGTGGCACTTGATGGATTGCAGCAAGAAAACCTAGACTGACTCTTTTGCAGAATTTTGATCTGCATATAATCCACTGAGCACAGACTTTGTTCGCTCAGTAAAATTGGCTCCAGTGAAAAGGGTGCTCTCGGGTTTTAATTCGTTGAGCGAAATTTCCTCCATTGAGCGAATATTCATTTAACTAAGCAGATTAGTCATCCATTGAGCGGATCAGTCCCAATTTTGGAACTACTCTCTAGGGTAGAGGAGCTTTAGTCATGTTGGGTGGTTGCAGTCCCGGAGTATGCTCATTGATCAGCATATGATCTCAGAATGGAATAAAGAGACAAGGAGTTTAACTAAGCTCCTTGGCCTCCAAGATAAGCTAGAAAGGATCGAGACGACACTGATTGAGGCTGTAGAGACCAACTTACTGCTATCAGCCAAGATTGAGGAGTTAAAGGAGTGGCATGTAAAAGTTGAGCCCGACATGCATGCGTTAAGGAGTCACCATGAGCAAGCTTAAAAGTGGTTGAAGGATGACTGATATAACTTGATTTTTACTTATAAATAAATGCTAAAAAAGGTTAATACACGTTTATAATGTCTTAAATTAACTTAATTAAGTAAGAAATAGATTTTTAGGAATTTATAGGCTAAAATTAAAAATTATACAAAATATTGTATTTATACAATATATTTTTCTGCTGTATAGCCTAACATATGTCCACTTTTTTATTTGTATCTTTGTCTATAGGCATCCAAAAATCATGATTCTTGTTTCATTTGAAAATTAACTCACCAAGCTTTTGAAGGGAAGTTGAATCACTCAATTTAGATGAGAATTGGATTTTTGGCATGTGTTTAAAGTGGAGCTTACAGTAGTTGTAATGTTGGAATGGATTCCCTCAAGTTATGGGCTGTCTCAAGTAGTGTAGGACCTATCCATTAATGGTAACACTTCTGTAATATAAATACTTTATTAAGAATTCTAATTATTCATATTTAGCATAGAGAACATTGTAATCAAGCGCTTAAACTTCCATCACATGGGTCTCTCCAAGTTAGTTAATTTGGTTAGAGCTTCCACTTGTATTTTTGTGTTTTTCCTTCAATGAAACTTCCGTCTCTTCGTGTTCTTCTGTTCTCATGCCTCTTCTCACTTTTCTTTCATTGTTTTTCATTTTTATTCATGGTTTAATATGTACTTTTCAATCTAGAATTGATGTGGGAAGTTCCAATGCTTCACAATGCTTAGAGTCAATCTCTCTCTTTGGTTTACTTTGTACTTTTCTTCTTAGTTAAGAGTGAAGGCAAAGTTGTGATTAATCACACTGTTTGAATTTTTTTTTAATTGTTTCAATTGAGTTTTCGAATAAAGAGATGATTGATAACTAAGATTGGCTTGAGTCTTGTAACTCTCCTTCATAGTTTCATATTTGTAATTTAAATTCTACATTTTTGTTTTCAACTTTTAATTCCTTGCTTGTTTGAGTTTTAATTGGATAGTGCAGTAGTTCTTTGGAGGTTTTATGAATTAGAATTGATAAGGGAGGATTCCTTGGTGTCCTCTTAAGAGTACAAGGCACTTAAATGTCTTTTAAGTGAGTGTGGTGTAGGGAAACTTACATAATACACTTTGGCTTTGCACTTTGAAGTGGATCCACTTATTTGAGGCAAGAAAAGTGACTGAAATCTTTGCTTATCAAATTGGTGTTGTTACTGGGGAATAAAAAGAGGTTAAAAGATGACGTGTGAGGCTAAGAATGAAGTTTAACTAAGGCCCTTGCCACCCACACCAAAACCTTGAAGGAAAACAAGGAGTTAGAGCATGCCCTTGTGAAAGATCATGAACTTGGATTCCAAAAGGGTATTTGACAAGTTATATTTTTTAGAGATCATGGTGAGCCTTGATGTAACTGATTTTTAGCATATTTAATATGGCTAATAATGTTATTTAATTTTTTATAATATGTTAACAAAGTTTAATTAACTATAATTTGTATTATTAGGCCTTTAGAAGCCTTAACACAAAACTCTGTATAAAAACAGTAAATAAGCTGTTTTATTGTATACGGGTATTGACATTGGTTCACTGTTTTATCATTTTTTCTACAGAGCTCTTAAAATTATGATTCTTAATGCGTTGTCAACTAGACACACTCAGCTTTCCAGAGGATCCAAAACCACTCAAGTCGGAGCTAAATTGGATTTTACATAAATTATCAAAGAGGGGTTAAGCGCACTAGGTCAGCCCAATGGACATGGTTTAGTAATTTAATTACCCAAAATTCGCTAGATCTCTTAAAATAGTGGAAATGGTGGGGTTTTAATGCTGACTCAAAGATATTTCAAAGGAGATGGAAATCGTTTCATTTGGACAAATTTTGAAAATTCTGCAAGCGTTTAAACTTCGCTGACCTGGACATGAGTCACATGTGCGCGCCTATTCGAGCTCCCTCTCAAGTTCTTGGGCTACCTCCGGTTCTAGGCCCTTTCTTATGTAATTGTACAATTAGCTAGAGTATAAATAGGATTAACTTAATGTAATAGGTGTGTTGTTGAAGTTTCAAGTTCAGATCTAATTCAATTCGTTTCATCTTCTCTCAAGTTCTCTCTTGTGTGCGCCATGGTTTTCTCCTTGCTTGTGATTCACGCTTCCATGTATGTTTCTCTTTCCGCCATTGTTTCTCATGAGTTTGGATCTGGATTTGCTTCTAACACCATCCTATATTTCTTTTTTTAATGTTTTCATGATTTAGAATAGTTTTTATTGAACAAAAATCCATGGACATGGTTTCGCATGTTACACATTGCCTAGACTTGTGTTCTTGACTTGAATTAGTTTATGGATGTCTCTCGGTTGAGAATTGAAACTTGCAAATACTTTGCTGTATTGTATGGTGAATTCTTGATTGGTTAATTAGGTTTTCACAATGTCAAGAAACACAAGAGTTAGGAATGGCTAGAACACCGAAATTATGCTCCAAGATTTGCGTTCTTGCTTTCTTTAATTTCCATGTATTGTAGTGTAGTTTGGTTTATGAATTTTTCCATTTATATGCTTTGAAACCTGGTTGTTTGTGAGTTTTAATTGGGGAGGGAAGGTTTCTTTCAATTGGACAAAAGTGTAGATCACTCAAATGTCTTTTGAGGGGCGAGTTGATTGGGATTCACCCATAGTTTATACTTTAAGAAGGTTGTAGCACTTCCAAACTAATTCTAATTCACTCTCAACCATGTTAGGTAGATTTAAATGCTTTCCTTTATTGCTTTTATATGTTCTGTAGTTGATTAGGTTATTAGTTTTAGGTCTAGACAGTTTACACATTTTTTTTCCACTTGATTCAATGCATTAGTCTTAGGTTCATTAGCTTTAATCACATCTTACATTGCATTTTTACATTCATTTCATTGCAAAACCCCCATTCATATTGAAAAATACAAAAATATACATTGGTGCATTCATTCCATCATTCAAACATTGCATTTTACCCTTGGTTTCATTTCTGACCGAGTGACACTATTCATCCCGGTCAGACTTTGAACCAAACGCACCAAACAAACCTCCATTCGGTCATCTCCCATTTTAAAAACTCAAAATTCAAAAATAATTGCATTTCCCTCGGTCAATCATACATTTTATACACTGTGTTAAATTATTGACTAAGACATTCATTCACATTTTGCATCTGACCGAGAGTTGCACCATTTTGGCACCACACTTGCATCAGTTTTGGTTTTACTCGGTCAACCTTGTGATTCTTTCATATTTTCTGCACCAAGAATTTTACAGGACCATTTATTCATCATTTCATACATACCATTTCATTCTTGACCGAGAGATTTTACCATAATTTCATTTTGATCGGGTGCATCTAATTCTGACCGAGTGTGGCTTGGTTTCTGACCGGTGTTACTGTTCACCACGGTCAGTTTTTTTATTTTTGTGATTTTGCATATTTTCATCTATTTTGCATTCTATATCATATTCATTCATTGCATACTGCATTTTAACCCCATTTTGTCATTTTATCATTGTATATTTCATTCATTTCCCATTGAATCATTCATAACTCATTCACCTATTCTCACTACTTCCCTGGATTGATACTTTAGTTCCCATTATACTACATTTTTATTATTTAGGGGAATATATTTGAAGAGCACCTTAGCACGACTCTTTGGTTGCTTCTTCAAGCCTCTAGCGATCAAGAAGTTCGATGTTGGTTTTGATGTCCATGAGGGGCAATGGATGTTGATCGATGACATCCTGAAAGGAGAAGATACTGAACTGGCCATTACTCCTCCTGAAGGAATCAATGTTGAAGATAGTCCTCCTTGTACTCAATTTTTATGCTTTTGCTGTAAATGTAAATAATTTTGGTTTCAATGAAAAATTTTATTGCACATTGTTGATTTGAGGTTTAATGAAAGACTAAGTATTTGCATTTAAACAATAACTAAAATGACTGATATAGTGACACATCTTAGGGCAATTTGAGTGATTGTTTGAGTTGTTTGTTGATCATGATATGCTTAGCTGAGGTCACTCGTGGTTGAGTGAAGTTTCCTCATCCGAGAAGTAGAAATGTTCTTGGGAGGGATCATTTGTGGTTGAGTAAAGTGTCCTTGGCCGAGTGGTAGGAATGTTCTCGGGAGGTATCACTCACGGTTGAGTGAAGTGTCCTCGGCTGAGTGGTAGGAATGTTCTCGGAAGGTATCACTCGCGATTGAGTGAAGTGTCCTTAGCCAAGTGGTAGGAATGTTTTCAGGAGGTATCACTCGTGGTTGAGTGAAGTGTCCTTGGCCAAGCATTATGCATGACCATATTGGTTTGCATAAGTTAGAATCATGAATCATTGATTTATTGCCCTTTGTTGAGGGAGGAAAGAAATGAAACAAACTGAAGCAAATTACATAGGCTAATTGTAATAAAATTTGAGTAGATTTCCATGCCAACCATGTCCTGCAGATGATATGCTCCATTGCCAATGCTTTCGTTATCTTGTATGGGTCTTCCTAATTAGAGGCAAACTTGCCCTTAGTTGGATATTTTCGAGTCTAGCTACGCACTTGTAGGACGAGATCACCTTCGTGGAAACTTCTCAGTTTGACTTTAGAATTGAATCTCCCTGCTGCTCGTAGCCAATATGTTTCTTGTTTGATAGTCGCCTTATCTCAAAGTTCTTCAAGCAAGTCTAACTCCACTCTCATAACTTCGTTGTTGTCGTCAAGATTGATGATCTACTATCTCGAACTTGCCTCCCCAACTTCAATCGAGATCATTGCGTCTACCCCGTATGTTAAACTATATGGTGTTTCAAAAGTAGCCGAGTGTGTCATAACTATATACCCATAGGACTTCGAGAAATTCTTCGGCCCATTTGTCTTTCGTCAATCTCAACCATTTCTTTAACTCACTAAATATGACTTTGTTAGTAGCTTCAGATTGGCCATTAGTTTGAGGGTCTTCAACAGAGCTGGTGACATGTTGGATGTCGAGGACTTGATAGACGACACCCAAGGTTTTGTCAATGAATTTTCGTCCATTATGAGTAACCACCGTATGGGAGATCCCAAATCGATAAATAATGTTCTTCCACACAAACTTCTATACATGTTGGATAGTGATTTTGACCAATGGTTCCTCCTCGATCCATTTGGTAAAGTAGTCAGCTCGAATGTTGTCGATCCTTAAAATGTGAGATATATTTACTTCTTGGAATTTTGCCATCTTCCCTGTAGTATAATGATATATTTTACTAACAGTGGTTCTTTAACTTGAAATTCACCTGTTAATTTTCCGATGGCAAGTTTAAAATCTGTGTAGTAGTTTATTCTGACAACATCAATTTCTTTAGCCAACATAAGTTATGCGATTAAGGATTCATATTCGACTTGATTGTTAGACGCCTTGAATTGCAACACTAGGGATTGTTTGATCATTTACAAGAAAATTTATTATTACCTATGGATATTTATCTATGGATTTGAGGTAGTAGGTAATTTATATTTATATACAAATTTGTGCGTAGCTAATATACTCATACTCGTATGTAAAAATAAAATACATACGGATTTTTAGTCCGTAGATAATGTAAGTAAAAGTGGTAGATAATTTTTAAAAAAATTAAATAGAATTTAAAATAAACTTAAATCCTAATTCCCTAAAATGAAAATTTATCTACGGATTTTTATCCGTATGTAATTTATCTACGGAATACCAGTCGTATGTAAATTATTTACGAATATTATTACCTACGAATTTAAATGAGTAGGTAAATTTCCTACTGATAATAATCCGTAGATAACTTACATACAAATTATTATCCGTAGTTAATTTTACATACGGATTATTACCTACAAATGATATTACCTACAGATCATTGACTATTCTAGAATGAACGATCATTCCCTGCTTTTTCTTGGAAATATAGAAGAAAAGAAAGCTCAATTTTCTATATTTAATTAAATGAGTCAATTTTAGTCATTCAATTTTGTGTGTAACAAATTATTTTTGTTGCATATTTTGTATGTAACAATGAAAGTTTATTAAGCATTACGTGAATAAATAATTAATCTTAATCATGAAAATTTAATAATTAGTAATTTATAGGTTTAAACTGGTGTAAAAAAATATATTTATTGTTTTATTTCACTAAAATTTTAGAAAATATATGTTATAATATATTTTATTTAGAGTTTTTATGTTTACTTAAGCTTGAATGTTGAGAAACTATGTAACAATGTTTTTATTATAGTTTTTAATGTTATAAAACTATAAAATTATCTTTATTTGATAATATTTTATATGTAATTTAATTTTCATTAATATTTTTTTAATTTATTATTACTGATTCCACCACTTTTCAAAGGATTTAAAAAAAAATGCAATTTATAATAGAAGACAAAAATCTCATTACTTATAAAACGAGAGACTTCTCCGTGTTGGGCAAGTAAACCCAAATTTGGGCCCGAAAAAATGAACATGAAACCCAATCGTTACTAAAAGCTTAGACTTAGTGCCATATTTCAATTTATAGAGTGTGAATTAGCTCCTAAGCGAAACCTAAAGCCCAGAGCCTTGTTCCATCACAGTTGGCCAGAATCAGCGATGGATCCTCCGCTTGAGCCAGTCAGCTATATCTGCGGAGGTTTCTTCCCTAATCTCATCTCACTTTCACCTGTTCGCGTTTTTCTTTTATCTTTTCTCTATGTGATTTTACGTTTGTATTTTCTTAAGATTGTGGCATGGAGAATACGCTGAAGCCTGGTGATGTTATATAGTGCTGCGAGTGCGGTTACCGAATCCTTTACAAGAAGTGCACGCGTCGTAGTAAGCTTCAATTTCATTAACACCCTATTTTATATAAATTCTGTTTCGTTCGTGATTGCTGAATTATCTTTTTCTTTTCTTTACTTATATATATTAATTAAAATAATAGAAGCAATTATCGCTGCAGTTGGAAGTTCTCTCTCCTTTGTTGTGCCTTTTTTATAAAGTGTTAGTGATTTTGTTGGAAAAAAATTGTTAGTTTGAAACAAGTCTCTGGTGATTCTTTTTTTGTAAGTTTTTTCCCTGAGCACTTGAATTCATTTGAAGAAAAAAAAACATCTATTAGTAGATTATGTCTTTTTGTTTTTAAAACACTTGTTCTGTAAGAATTTTCAAAACTTTAATTGTATTTGGATGAAAAATTGATTGTTCTCTTGTGTGGAATATTTTATAAAGCTGATTTTAAAAAAAGAAAGTGAAAAGTGTATTAAACAGACCCTAAGATTTTTCTCCCTTTTTTGGTATTGCACGGTGGGTTGGATTACCTGTAAAAGACCCAGACAGGCAAAACATTTACTACTCAATTATACATTTTTGGGTTTACATATGATTGTACGTTTTATGCTTATAGGGGTGTGTGTATAATAAGTTGACCCGATTTTTTGGATTCATAGAGAAAACAGACTATTAATGAGATTAGTTCAAGTTTAGCCATGTATAGTTTTGTAATAATTTTGTTAGCACATGTCCACAAATCCTTCCATCTCTTAATTATTTAGTATATTTTTTTGTTGTGCAGTTAGATGTCAGGAAGATTAACGTTGATGTTTGCTTATTTGGATGTAATTTTTTTATGAAAAAAAGCATGTGTATGAGACATATTATGGTTTTAAAATTCCCTTTTACTCTTTCACTTCTACTGGTTGTTCTCTCTCTTTAGCTATTATCCAAGATTTTAGAAATAGTAAAGTGGTCGCCTTACAAAACCTTGTGGTCTACTCGACTAGTACCAGCTCATAATGAACATTCTGTTTCCCTTTTTTGCTTTTAAAATAAAAAGTACCTTCGGCTGAGTTTTTTACAACATGACAAAGCTTTATATGATTTAGAGGTGGATGTTATCCTCATTGGAGGAAACCATTACATTCATATATCTTTTTATCCTATTTCTTGTAATCAATTTACATTTTATAGGAAGAGTACTACTCAGATTGTTATTTAAGTTTGTTATCTATATTGAAAATTTGTTCTCATTCCCCTTGACCATAGAGAAAGACTAAGTTAAAAGATGGTATCAGGCATCGTAATCCTAGATGTCATTATATCAAAATTTAGATTACATTGTGCCTTATTTAACAATCATAGTCTTCTACTTTAACACTCATTGCAGGAAATCATGTCACATGTTATAAGAAAATTGGTTAAAAGGAATATTGGAGAACTATTATTGTTAAATTAGGGATATAAATATATGTTTAAAGTATTACAATATCTGTCACCAGAGGTCTTTTTATTTCTATCTAGCATATTAATATATAAAGTGTGTAAGTATGTTCTCCTATGTTCTCTTAAAGCCTTGACTTTGGTGAGATGGAAAAATATGATCAATGACAAGTTTTATCTAGCATATTTCTTTTTCTTCACCCACTTCTAGTGATGGATGATAAGTGTGAAGCATCTTGTGAGAGTAATTTGTTAATATTTGGAGAAGTCCCAATTAGAAGAAATACATGGCATATAAATTTAGATAACATAACTATTATAAAATTTTGCACGTTCTACATGATTTTTACATACTGTAGTTAAAATATAGTGTTTTTATGCAGTTGTCCAATAGGAGGCACGCTGAAGAAAACTACTATGACATTGGCAAAGGGATTTCATGGAGAAATTCTGCTGCATATGTGCTATGTGTTTTACTTGTGTTTTGATATTGAAGAACAACTTCTAATACAGTGATGATCTCACTAATTCTACAGTTTGCATTTGGATGATGTTTAGAAAAGAATAAAAAACTTTGAAATATGAATATATTATGAACATATGTTCATTAGTTAGCAACTTTACCGTCACTCTTATATTTAAGAAAAAGTTTGTTACCTGATCACCTAGTTAACATTATCTACGAATTTTTATCCGTATGTAATTTATCTACGGAATATCAGTCGTATGTAAATTATTTACGAATACTATTACCTACGAATTAAATGAGTAGGTAAATTTCCTACTGACAATAATTCGTAGATAACTTACATACAGATTATTATCCGTAGTTAATTTTACATACGGATTATTACCCACAGATGATATTACCTACGGATAAAAGTTAGTAGATAAATTACTTACAATTAAATTATATACGGATTTTCAGCTGTAGAAAATCTGTAGGTAAAACAAAATTTCCTACGGATTTGTTACATTACCTACAAATTTATATTGTAGATAAAATCATTTCTTTTTTTTAGTAATTCATTTGGTCCTTCTAAGACTATCACGACTCCACTCACGTTTTTGTTGAAGGAACCATCAATAAACAACTTTTAAATTACATCCTCCTCGGCCTACCCTTGCAGCTCACCAACAAATTCTGCTAAACATTGTGCTTTCATAGGACCTCATTTTTCATAAGAGATATCAAACTCAGATAATTCTATGGTTCATATCACCATTTGGCCAAATAGCTCCGGTTTGTGAAGTATCTTGGCGATGAGGTAGTCTGTTCGCGTAATGACTTTATGACTCTATAAGTATTGCCTTAGTCGTTGTGTTGCAACAACTAAAGCTAGTGCTACCTTTGCAAGGAGCCAATAACGGGTCTTAATGTCTTGTAACACTCTGCTCACATAGTAGATGAGTTTCATCTCGCCATCTTGTTCCTGTGCTAACATAGAGCTGATGGTATTATCTAAAACTAATAGATAAAGAATAAGTTCCTTACTAGGTTTCGACATTTGAAGGATGGGTGGTGATGTCAGGAACATTTTGATGTCGTTGAAGTTTTCTTCACATGTCTCATCCCACCGAAAAATGAGGCTTTCTTTAGAAGTCGAAGTATGGGGTGAATCTTCTCGCCCAAATTTGGTGTAAAATGGGAACAATGTCGTCAAGCGTCTGACTAGTTGATGTGACTGAGTTTTTACATATTTAAAATGGCTAACAAAGTTATTTAAGTGTCCTTATGATGTTAATTTAGCATAATTAACCATAAAATAGATTTTTTGAAGTTTGGAAGCCATAATTAAATTTTTGTATAAAAATAGTATAAATACTGTATTTTTATTATATAATTAACCTTTGACTAGTGTTTTATTTATAACTTTTTCTACAGACCTCCAAAAATCACAATTCTAGATGTGTTTGAAACTAGACACGTGCAGATTTCTAGAGGATCTTAAAGCTTCTAAAATGGAGCTAAATCTAATTTTTCCACTTGATCAAAGTCAGCTAACCTACAGCTGACGCGACCAGCGAGTTTGTTCCAAAGAATCAAACTTCCAGGACTCGATAGAACTCGTAAAATCCTGAAATTTATGGCACGAGAAAATAGAATTAATGGTCTTTCATTCGGATTTTGAATCATGAAAATTGGAGCCAAATTGAATTTTTTCCATGTAATTAAATTAGGCTATTCATCAGCTGGCCTTCAGCTAGAGTGGTCAACGAGTCCATCCCAAAGAATTGAAGCTATAGGGCTCAATAGAGGTCCAAAAATCACAAAATTGGTACCATTCGAAAGAGGACTAAATTATCTTTTCAAAGGAACTCGAATCGATCAAATCGAAGCGAAATTGTATTTTTGGTGCGCTTCTTAACTTAATTGTACTGTAGTGACGCGTCCAGTGGAGTTCCCTAAAGTATTGGGTTGCCTACGGTTCCATACGATTCTCTAAGGCATCAAAATTCATTTTATCAATTCCATAGTATAAATAACTTATTGTAGAATGGAATTGTAGGAGATTTAGCATTCAGATCGTAGCTTAAATGTTTCGAATTCACGCGCACTCAGTCTCGTTTTTCCAGGTTTTTCCAGCTTTGTATTCGTGCACTATTTTGTAGTTTTCTTGAGTTGTAATCTATGGTTTTCGTTAATTTCTTTTGATGATGTTGATTCTCCTCAATCCTTAGTTAGATATTTATGGTTTTCATGATTTAGTTTCGTTTAATTCGGATCGAAACTTGTTAAACTAATGGTTGTCGTAACGCAATGTTTGGACATGGAATTCTCTTTTGGTTTCACTTTGGTAAGGTTCTTTGAGACAAGGTCGAACCTTAGCATAACACTTTGCAAGTTCTTGAATCTCTAGATCAAGATCTTAAATAAGGGAAACCTCCATGAGCCAAGATTGGCCAGCATATGATCATTGGATCTGCTGCTTTGATTCTTGCTTTTAATGCTTTTGATTTAAGTTTTTGCAAATTTACATGCTTTGTAGCGTAGATCCTTGGCTGTTCTATGAATTGTAATGTGTGAGGGAAGGTTTCTTTGAGTCATCTTTAAGACACAAGGCACTTGAATGTCTTTTGAGGGGTTGGTTGATTTGGGATCTGCCCAACCTTGTGTGTTGAAGTAGTTCTAACACTTCCAAACTTGTTTCAATTCACGGTTTAGTCTTGGTAGATATATTTACATGCTTTTCTTTACTGTTTTGATGCATCTTTAATTCAATTAGGATAGTAGCTTACTTTCTGCAAAGGTTAGATTTAGATTTACTTTAATATGCACTTGGTTTACTGTTCACATGCACCCTGACTGAGAGCACTATTCATCTTGGTCAGGACCTTGATTCTTGGTTCTTGATTTGATTTTGATTTAGAATTTTAATTTCTTGCATCATAAAAACCCCGTGTTCATTTGGAAAATACAAAAAATAATATTCTGTTCCATTCATCATACACCATTGCATCATCCATAATGCATCAAATCATGCATTGCCGATCTGACCGAGAACACTATTCACCACGGTCATATTTGATTTGCATGCTCATTCATTGAACCATTTCATATTTTGCTCGGTCAACCTTTCATACATATCCATAAAAACTATAAAAATACACATTCCATTACATTTCACTTCACTTTGCATCTGAATTTTCATTTTTGACTGAGTGCACTATTCACCACGGTAAAAACCAGCACCAGCGCACCATTGACCGAGGTTACTGTTCACCTCGATCAACCATCATTTCTTTGCATTTTTATTTGCATTTTTCTACATCATTTCTTTAGTAAATATTGTTATTTCCATTCTACATTATAAAATCATAAAAACTCATTTTCACTACATTTCTGACCAAGGACACTATTCCTCTCGGTCAGCCTAACCGAGGTTACTGTTCACCACGGTCAGGATTCTGAGCTGACCGAGGTTACTGTTCACCACGGTTAGGATTCTGATTTTCATTCTTTTTGCATCTGAAAAGTTTGAAAACATTATCTAGCATTGTATTCATTGATCTAGGACTTGCATTGTATTATATTTCATTTTGCATTACATTTTAACCCCATTTCACTGTATTATATTCATTCATTCATTCCCCATTCTTGTGATTTGATCATTGCCTATCATCTATACTCACTACTCCCAGGATTTGACACTCAGGTTCCCTCTATACTACATTCATAATTGTTGAGGGGAATTATTTGATAATCACATGCGACTGTTGTTCTTTCACTAGTTGATGGACTTCCTTGACACTCATCGGGCCCAGCATGTTGATGATAGCTTGGCACTTGTCTGAGTTAGCTTCAATGCCTCGGTTGGTTAGCATGAAATCGAGAAACTTTCCTCCTTGCACACCGAAAATGCATTTTTCCGGGTTTAAGTGCATGTTATATTTTTACAAGATCGAAAAGATCTTCTCTAAGTCGTGGAGATGCTCCTGGCATGAACCATATTTGATCACCATGTCGTTCACGTGGACGTCCATATTTTGTCTTATTTGCTTCTTGAACATCTTGTCCATCAATTGCTAGTAAGTAGCACTTGCACTTTTGAGGTCGAAACGCATAACCTTGTAAAATAATTAGCGTCTTTAGTGATGAAGGTTGTTTTTGTAGCGTCATTGGGATGCATTTGAATTTGGTTATAACCCAAGTATGCATCCAAAAAACTCACATCTTATGACCAACAACTCTGTCTACTAGGTGATCTATGCTTGGTAAAGTATATGTATCCTTAGGGCATGCTTTGTGGAAGTCTGTGTAATAAGTACATATATGCCACTTGTTGTCTGATTTTCTCACTAGGACAACATTTGTGAGCCAAGTGGTGTACTTGGCTTCTCGGATGAAGCCAACATTCAACAGTTTGGAAGTCTCCTCATTTACTATCTTTTTTCTTTCCTCCCCCATCTTTCTCTTCTTTTGCGCCACTAGCTTGGCTTCTCAGTAGATTGACAATCGATGTGATAACTTCTAAGTTGATCCCCGGCAACGGCGCCAATTTGAAGAGCTTCACTTTTTCAGCTATGGTTGGATTGACTCGCCTTTGAGGTTGCCTACAAGTCTTAACGTTATCATCAAGCAAAATCCTATGCATACATACAGCAGGACTTATCCCTGGAATATCCTCAAGGCTCCAACCAATAGCTTTTTCATTCTCCTTCAATACATTAATCAAAGTTGCTTCTTCTGCAACAGATAAATCATTAGCAATAATCACGGGTTTAGTGTTTAACTTACCCAAAAATTTGTATTTGAGGTGAGCAGGCAACTGTTTGAGTTCATCTATACTTTGTGGTTGTTGCTCACACTCTTCTTGACCTCCGGTTTTTGTATGTTCTTCCTTTTTTTTGTGAATTTTCAAGTGTTATACCTACAGAAAACAAATCTAATTGAGTATTTACATCATGGTTAGTGTAAAACTTTGCAAACTGGCCAATGTGGCCGAACACTGCATGTGAGTCTATGTTGCTCAACTGTACACAGTCCAAAAAGTCATCTACATTTATACAGTCCAAAGTCCTATCTACATCTGTACAATCTACACTGTTCAAAGCATTTAAAACAAATAAGGAATGATCATATATTACAGAGTGACCCTCTATAGGAAACTTCAATGCAGCAAATATGTTGAAGGTCACTTTTTCTTCTCCAAACTCCATAGTTAGCACGCCAGCATACACATCAATCTTTGTCTTTACTGTCATAAAAAATGGCCTGCCCAGAATAATGGTGGACTGGCTGGTCTTCTTCTTATCATCCATGTCAATTATGTAGAAGTCAATAGCATTGGCCTCCTGCAGTTGGGGGCACAAATATGTATGATGATCAAGAGCTGCACAAATTCCACAGTTGGAATGCATAGGAGGTGTGTAACTCTGCTGTTGTGATGAATGAGTGGGCTGCTGTGTAAGAGCTAGCTGCCTCGCTAATGATGTTAACTCTGTCAATTTATTCTCCAGACGCATAGTGTCTTGAGTAGCCTCAGAACTCCCGCTAATCTCATGTAATCCTCTTGTGCTCTGTCTGGAATGAAACTGTTGGGAATTCTCAGCCATATTAGAAATCAAGTACCTGGCTGCTGCAAGCGTTTTATCCATCAAAGCTCCTCTATTGGCTGCATCTACCATGCTCCTGTCCATAGCCATTAGACCCTCATAGAAATACTAGATCAACAACTGTTCATTGATTTGATGGTTAGGACAGGTAGCACATAACCTGTTAAATCTCTCCCAATACTCAAACAAGGACTCCCCCTACTACTGCCTGATGCCACTAATCTCCTTTCTGATTGCAGCTGTTCTGGATGTAGGGAAGAATTTTTCAAGAAATTTCCTCTTCATTTCAGGCCAAGAATTTATGGGAACAGCCTGGCTGTATAGCCAATCTTTTGCAACATCACATAAAGAAAATGGGAAGGCTTTCATCTTCATGTGGTCCTCAGGTACATCATCTGGTCTCATGGTAGAACAGACCACGTGGAACTCCATCAATTGCTTATGAGGGTCCTCTCCAGCCAAGCCATGAAACTTGGGCAGCAGATGGATTAGACCCGACTTCAACTCGTAGCCCACCATGCCTTCTCTTGGTGGAGGCATCTGTATACAAAGGGGTTGTTAGTGCTCAGCAGGTGCTGCCAACTCCTTCAGTGTTTTCTCATGTTGTGAGCCCATATTTGAATCAGTAAATGTCGAGCTTTGACTTGTATTTAAATTTTCAATGTTTTGTTGTTCCTGTGTTCTCTGCCTCAGTCTTTTAGGCAAGTTCCTGTTGAAGCTCCTGGAGATTTCTGGATCAAATGGAGCTAGATCAACTTCAGAAGATCTGGTCATACACCAAAGGACTTGTGGACAACTGCAACAACACAATACAAGAGCAAAGATATGCAAACTAAACTATATGCAGTGAAATGAATCAATCACAACTCCTACTTCCCCGGCAACGGCGCCAATTTGAAGAGCTTCACTTTTGTCGCAGTGTGACGGTTCAAATAAGTTCTCCTAAAACAATAAAAATGTAGTATAATGGGAACTAGAGTATCAATCCAGAGAAGTAGTGAGAATAGGTGAATGAGCTATGAATGATTCAATGGGGAATGAATGAAATATACAATGATAAAATGAACTAAAATGGGGTTAAAACCTAATATGCAATGAATGAAAATGATACAGAATGCAAAATGGATGAAACTGTGCAGAATCACAAATTTGACCTATATGAACAGTAACACCGGTCAGAAATCAAACCACACTCGGTCATAAATATATGCTCTCGGTTAAAATGAAAATATGAAGGAATATCTTGGTCAACAATGAAATGAGATGTTTTAAATGATGAATGAATGGATCTGTGAGAAGATAGGTGTAGGAAATATGAACAAATGCAATGGATGACCGAGAAAGAAGTAAAATAGACCAAAGGTTAGCACACTGACCTGGGTGAACAGTGATGTCGGTCAGAAACGAGATGGTTGCACAGAACGTTAACAAATACAAAAATACTAATATTTAACAAAGACAAGATGCACAGAAAATGTAAAAATCAAGGTCCTGACCGAGGATGATTAAAATTTGGTGCACACAAAAAATTGCTCTCGGTTAGAGAAAAAACTAAAAAGAATTAAGAAAATCCAGCTGAGCAGAAGTGTTCAAAATGTGGAAAACAATGGGGAAATGCAAAAATCAGCAAACAAAAATGCAAGAAAAATGGGACTGACCGAGGTGAACAATGCACTCAATCAGTGGCTCGCTGGTTCTGATCGAGATGAACAATGTTCTCGGTCATAGAAAAATATGTTTATGGTTTTTCAGAAATTTATGTGGGAATGAGATGAAATGTATGAAATACGGATGCAGGAAAAGTTTTGACCGATGAAAGTTCAAAATGGTTTGATGAAGTTTTGAGAAAATGGTTCTGACCGAGCCAGAAATGAATGCTCTTGGTCAGAGGTGAAATGTGAAGGAATGTCTCAGTCAAGAATTGAATGCAGTGTATGAAATGTATGAATGATCGATGGAAATGAAATTATTTTTTAGTTTTGAGCTTTTAAAATGGAAGATGACCGAATGAGTGTGTGGCTGGTGCGTGTGGTTCAAAATCTGACCGAGGTGAATAGTGTCACTCGGTCAGAAATCAAAACAGTGGTAAATGCAATGTGCGAATGATGGAATGAATGCACCACTGAATATTTAGGTATATTTCAATATTTTCAAGGGGGTTTGAAGTGCAAGAAATTAAAACGTGAATTAAAACGCACCTAGGCTATTCTACACTAAGCTAGTGCATGAAAGTAAATCTAAAAAAGCCATAAATCTATCCAGACCTAAAACTAAGGATCTAAAGCAATTAAAGAGACATTAAAGCAGTAAAATCTACCTAACGTGGTTGCAAGTGACTTAGAATTAGTTTGGAAGTGTTACAACCATCTTAAAGCATAAACCCTTGGTGAATCCCAATTAACTCACCCCTCAAAAGACATTTGAGTGACCTACACTTTTGTCCAGTTGAAAGAAACCTTCCCTCCCCAATTAGAACTCACAAAAAGCCAGGTTTCAAAGCATATAAATGGCAGAAATCATAAAGAAAGCATTGTAAAGTGCATGAAACTTAAAGAAAGCAAGAACGCAAATCTTGGAGCATAATTTTGGTGTTCTAGCCATTCCTAGCTCTTTTGTTTCTTGACATTGTGAAAACCTAATCAACCAATCAAGAGTTCACCATACAATACAACAAAGTGCTTGCAAGCTTTAGCCCTCAACCGAGAGGCCTCCACAAGTTAAACCAAGTCAAGAACACAAGTCTAGGCAATGTGTAACATGCGAAGTCATGTCCATGGATCTTTGTTCAGTAAGAACTATTCTAAATCATGAAAGCATTAAAGAAAGCAATAAAGGATGGTGGAAGAAGAAGATACAGGTCCAAAACAAGAAGAACAATGGCGGAAATGAAGAACATACATGAAAGCGTGCGTCACAAGAAAAGAAGAACCCATGGTGTGCGAGAGAGAACTTGAGAGAAAATGAAACGAATTGATTTAGATCTTAATTCTGAAACTTCAACAACACGTTTATTACATTAAGTTAATCCTATTTATACTCTAGCTAATGTACAATTACATAATACAAGGCTTAGAACCGTAGGTGATCAAATAACTTGAGGGGGAGCTCGAATAGGCGCGCTAAGTTAGCTTCAATGTAGTTCTGCAAACTTCAAACATGTGCAGTATTTTCAATACTTATCCAAATTAAACGATTCCGGTCTCCTTTGAAAGCTCTTTGAGTTAGCTTTAAAACACCACCATTTCTACTATTTTAGGAGGTCTAGCGAATTAAGGAGACTTAAATTACTGAAGCATGTCCATTGGGCCGACCTGGTGCGCTTAACCCCTCTTTGGTAATTTATGTAAAATCCAATTTAGATCTGAAATGAGTGGTTTTGGATCCTCTGGAAAGCTGGATGTGTCTAGTTTACAATTCTTCCAGAATCATAATTTTAGGAGCTCTGTAGAAAAAATGATAAATAAAATAGTGAACCAATGTTAGTATCCATATACAATAAAATATGGCTAATTTACTATTTTTATGCAAAGTTTTGTGTTAAGGCTTCCAAAGGCCTAATAATACAAATCATGGTTAATTAAGCTTTGTTAAGACACTATAAACAATAACATAATATTATTAGCCACTTTAGATATGCTGAAAATCAGTCACATCACCAACATTCAATAGTTTGGAAGTCTCCTCATTTACTATCTTTTTTCTTTCCTCCCCCATCTTTCTCTTCTTTTGCGCCACTAGTTTGGCTTCTCAGTAGATTGACAATCGATGTGATAACTTCTAAGTTGATGCTCGACATATCGGCTGTCGACCATGTGAACAAGTCTGTATTTTTCTTTAGGATAGTCAAAATCTCTACCTTTTCCTCCTCACTAGCTAAAGAGCTCATATAGGTCATGTGCTGCTCTTCCTTTATGACCACCAGGATAGTTTCCTCTTTAGGTTGAACGTGCAGACCATCATCAATTCTTAGACCATCGTCAATTCTCAGGTCTATGTTTGTCATGGTCACCATGTCATCCCTTCTTGGCTTATCCACCTTCTTCACATTACTGGGTGTGGCTTTTTAGACTTGTCATATAGCATTCTCTAGCCACCCTCAGATCTCCAGGGATGGTTATTATAGTCTCATCAAGTGTTAGGACATTGCTAAGTGGGGAGTGGACAAGATGGCGCCAATTTTGATAAGTGATGGTTGTCCAAGTAGCATGCTATAGGACGCATTAACATCAATGATGAGATACTAGACCTTCACCACTCAATAATGCGTGCTTCCCTCGCCAAACTTCGTATACAGGTTGATGTAGCCCTTGGTGTCAACTCGCTCGCCCAAGAAGTCGACAACTTGGTCGTTGTAGGGTTGTATAGATTCCTCCAACAACTCCATTTTCTAAAATGTTTTCCAATACAAGATATCTACTAAGCTACCTTGATCGGTTAGTGTCTTTCGAACGACAAAGTTTGCTACTTCCACCGTAATAACTATGGGATCATCTTATTGTGGATCGATTCCCTTAAAATCGGCATCCATAAAAGTGATGGGAGGCATTCTTGGCCCCATGCTATTGGTTGTGGCATTGACAAATTGTATGCTTTTGAGATGACGCTTTTTGGCTAAGTTGGAGGCCCCTCCTCCTACAAAGCCTCCGACAATCATGTTGATTACTCCTCAGATGGGTTGAGGTTGTTTGTCCTCTTCTCTAGTGTCATCTCTTCGACTCATATCCCTTGGTCAAGATTGGGTGTAACCATCTCGGTTCTTGTAATGGCTATCATCACTATGTGCTAGGTAGTGCCTTTCTTTCTCCTCCTTTTTTAAAAATTTCCTTAAGTGTTTGGCTTGTATCAACTCTTCGATCTTGTCTCTTAAAGTCACGCACTCTTCTATGGAATGTACATAATTTCTGTGGTACCTATAATGTCGGGGAAGGTTCGCGTTGGGTGGTGTTGGTACCTTTTTTAATGTTTGGATTAAATCAACATTCAAGGCCTCCTCACAAGCTCGTCCATGGTCAATTGTCAATGGTGTGTAGTGAGTGAACCAAGACCCTCTATTTTCTCTAGGTCTCGGCTAGAATGGATGCCTTTTCCCCTTATCCTTCTCATATTCCAGCCTCTCTCCTTCCTTCCTGCATTAAGTCATTTTTTTCGATATTCGTTCAACTCTTCCATCTGCATATCCTCTTTCCTTCCTTCTAGGCATTAAGTGGTTTTTTTCGATATTCGTTCAACTCTTCCATCTGCATAAATTCGGTGGATCTAAGTATCAACTCGTCCAAGGTTTTAGCTCGTCACCGAGATAAGTCATCCAAGAATGTTCCCAGCCTCAACGTTGTCACTAGATGGTGGTAGGCTATTGGAGGTTCTAGACCTCAAATTCTCAAGCAAATCTTTGAGTACCTATCCATAAATGCATGTAATAACTCTCCCTCCTCTTGCCAGATGATGAAGAGAATTTTTCTGTCGCCTGTTCTCTTTTCAAATGAAGGATTCCTCTTTAATGTAGTATAAGGAACCAAGATTATTGAAACCGAAGAGTAGTGAGAATGGATAGGTAATGTTCAAGCTGTGATGCAATTTGTGGGGAAATGAATGTAATGTAGCTGTGTTTATGGATGGATGAATGAATTTTATGTAATGAAATAGAAGAATTAATGTGAGAGAGGAATGTTTTTATATGTTCGTATTTAGAATGGATGAAATGTAATACTGAGGTGAATAGTTGATGTGACTGATTTTTATCATATTTTAAATGTCTAATAATGTTATATTAATGTTTATAATGTGTTAACAAAGCTTAATTAACCATGATTTGTATTATTGGGCCTTTGGAAACCTTAACACAACTTCGCATAAAAATAGTAAATTAGCCATGTTTTATTGTATACGGGTACTGACATTGGTCCACTGTTTTGTTTATCATTTTTTCTACAGATCTTCTAAATTTATGATTCAAGTTGCGTGATAAACTAGACACATTCAGCTTTCCAGAAGATCCAAAATCACTAAATTCGGAGCTGAATTGGATTTTATATAAATTATCAAAGTGGGGTTAAGTGTACCAGGCCGGCCCAATGGACAAGCTTCAGCAAATTAATGAGAACGATGGCGTTTTGAAGCTAACTCGTAGATCTTTAAAAGGAGACCGAAACCATCTGATTTGCACAAGAAACGAATAAACTGCACGTGATTGAAGTGTACGCTACTGCACTGAAGCGAACCTGGCGCGTCTCTTGGACTTTCCCTCAAGTTATTGGATCACCTACGGTGATTAACTTTGTAATAAGTAATTGTACAATATCTAAAGTATAAATAACTTTTCTTAGTGTAAAAAACATGGTGTGTTGAAGCCTTGTATTCAAATCTAGATCAATCCATTCGTTTTCTCTCAACTCTTCATGTGCGCCATGGGTTTTCTTGCTTGCGTTCTACGTCTCTTCCATTTTCGTGTATGTGTTCTTCATTTCTTCCATTGTTCTTCTTAATTTGGATATGTTTCTTCTTCTTCCACCATGCTTTACTATTTTCCTTTATTGCTTTAATGATTTAGCATATATTAACCGAACAAAAGTCTTTGAATCATTGGTTGCGCATGTCTCACAATGCTTAGACGTTGTGCTCTTAATTTGCTTTAGGGGCCTTTCGTAAATGATGGCTGAGACTTGCAAACTTTTATGATGAATTCCTAATTGAAGAAATTAGGTTTTTACAATTTCAAGAATCACATAAGCTAAGGTTGGGTTTGAGCACTGCGATCATGGTTTGAAACTTGAGTTCTTGCTTTTCTTTAATTCCATGCCTTGTAGTGTAGCAATTTAATTGATTCCGCAATTGTATGGCTCTAAAACCTGGATGTAATTGAGTTTTAATTAGGGAAGAAAGGTTTCTTTCAACTGGATTGGGGCTTAGGTCACTCAAATATCTTTTGAGAGGTGAGTTGATTGGGATTCACCCATGGCTTAAGCTTTGTGAAGGTTGTAGCACTTTCAAACTAATTCTAATTCAATTGCATCTATGTTAGGTAGATTTAAATGCTTTCCTTTACTATTTTAATCTGTTATTAGATGATTTAGGATGATAGTTTTAGGTCTGGTCCAGTAGATACATTAGCTTAGAAATGATTTCATGCATTAGGTAGTGTAGCTTAGTTTGATTTGGGTTTAATTCCATTTTAAATTTTCTTGTACTGCAAAACCCCCTAAAAATTCTGGAAAATACATAAATATTCATTGGTGTATTCATTCCATCATTCACACATTGCATTTGCCACTGATTTTGGATTTTGACCGAAGTGCACTATTACACCCGGTCAGGATTTAAATCACCCGCACCAGCACACACCTCCACGGTCATCTATCATTTTAAAAGCTCAAAACTGAAAAATAATTGCATTTCCATCAACCAACCATACATTTCCTACACTGCATTTCATTCTTGACCGAGACATTTTGCCTCCATTCACCTTTGACCGAGAGCACTCATTTGTGATCTGTTTTGGCTCGGTCAGAACCAAACTTTGCATTTTTCACCGAACCATTGAAAATTTCCCTCGGTCAAGACTTTTCCTGCATTCATATTTCATACATTCCATGCTATTCCACCATTAACTTTGTAAAAACCATAAATATTTCTTGCATCTGACCGAGAATCATCCATTTTTGCATCAATTTAGGTATTGTGCGGTCAACTCTATTATTCTTCCATATTTTCTACAGCAATAATTTTACAGGAACATCCATACATCATTTCTGATCTACCATTTCTTTCTTGACTGAGAGATTCTCTCTCAATTTCATTTTGACCGAGTAATCCATTTCTGACCGAGTGTGGTCTAGCTGGTTGACCGGTGTTATTGTTCACCACGGTCAGTTTTGTGATTTTTGTGATTTTTTCATATTTGCTTCCAGTTTGCATTCTATTTCATTTCCATTCATTGCATAGCATATTTTAACCCCTTTTTAGTTCATTTTATCATTGCATATTTCATTCCGCATTGAATCATTCACATCTTATTCACCTATTCTCACTACTTCCCACTGTGCTACATTACTATTTTAGGGGAATCATTATTTGTAAAGCACATAGTACGACATATTTCTCTTTCAATAGTGATTATGCAGAATGATGAATGGATATGATCATATGAGTATTTGTGGCTTCTAGAGTATATTGCTTTTGTGTCGGGTTAGAACTGCGTGATGGATACAGTTTTGAATGAATGAAGATTACTTAATGAATTATTCAAATGATGTAAGAGATACTAGTAAAGGAAATTAGTTTTGCTATTTTGAGATGAATCGATGAATATGTATGATGCATGAGTCGTTATTTCATGTGATATGGCTGATGGTCATACGAGATATAATCATTGAATGACCTAAATATAGTGCAGAATTTAGATGAGAAGTGAAGAACAATTTTAGAACAGCAGATGTGAATTAAAACGTAGTCGCCTAATCTATATCAATCAAAACATGACGAGTAAGAAAATCTTGCATGGTAATAAATGCTGGATCAAAGCTTGACAGAAGAAATAGGCTAGATTATTGTAAATTACTGAACTAGAGATTAAAGCTAAAGGAAATCAAAATGAAATTGAAGGTTGATACCAAAACAAGAACAAAATTATCAAAACAAGAACATGAACAGTGAACTCTATGATTTTCTAGAAAACTTTGCAGGAACTAAACTACTCGATTATTATCAAATCTACTCCTAACTATGTCGAATTGAAGTTGTTATTAACATTGCATTGAACTCAAATTAAAGCATCAAAGGAAAACAATTAAAACTATCTATAAGAGATTTTTATAACTCTAAACCAGATCGAAAGTGTTGGATTTTCTCAAAGCCGAGGAACTAGAGTGTTTCCAA
Organism: Macrotyloma uniflorum; assembly: GCA_016859785.1. Classification (NCBI taxonomy): domain Eukaryota; kingdom Viridiplantae; phylum Streptophyta; class Magnoliopsida; order Fabales; family Fabaceae; genus Macrotyloma; species Macrotyloma uniflorum. The sequence goes on along the minus strand of BDMB01000096.1, from coordinate 160,387 downwards.
TCAAACGCTCTTCTTGAAAGACATCCAAGTATTTCAAGACTTTGATAGAATGCCAAGAAACCTTTACTCAACGGTTAAGAGGTACAAAAAAATCTTGCACTTACACAATACTAGAATTAAACATGCAAGAATTGAAGAACACGTTACTGGAATTTTAACTTCAAAAGAAAGCAAACACAAAACCTGAAACAATGAACAAGAGCTTAAGTTCTAGCCAATCTTGGATATCAACACCTTTCTCCACTTCAAAACCCAATTAACCAATCAAGAACTCGTTCAAGATCGTGAAAGAATCACTGTTGACCGAGAAGCGATTTCAAAGAAAACCAAGGAGAAAGGTTGATTCCAAGCATTGTGTAACGAGTAAACTCCTTTTCATTGAATCTTGTTCGAATTAAAATGAACTAAAGCATGAAAACAGTAAAGTAAAAGTAAAAGAACAAGGAGAAGAGGCATGAGAATGAAAGAGATCGAAGAACTAAGACTTCCATTGAAACTGAAATGTAAAAGAACACAACGAAAAACTAACCAGCTTAACCGAACTCGTGGGAGCCATGTGCATGAAGATTAAATGCTACGAGTGTATATTCTCAATGCCAATTCTCACAACTTACATTTGTTAAACATCTATTTATACTATGAAAGTGTTACAATGATTTTAGGGGCCTTGGAGAACCAGAGAGAGCCCATAACTTGAGAGGTACCCGTCACCTGAGTCAACTATAGGTCAGTGAACTTCAGACACATGCAACAAATCCATTTCTTCTCCAAATCGTGTGGTTTGACTTTCTATGGAAATCTTGTTGAGTCTTCTTTCTAATTCCACTAAAATAAGAGGTCTGTAGCAAAAGATATAAATGAAACAGTGAACATACATCAGACTAAATGTAGAATAAAATGTTGTATTTTATGTTGTATATTATCCGAATTTTCATTTTGACTTCTAAATTTCTAAAAATCTATTTTATACCTAATTATGTTAAATTATCATCCTAATAATACATTAGAACTCTTGTTAGCATTTTTAATTAAGCAAAATTATAGTTCTATCAAATACCCCACACTTGAACATTTGCACTCTTGGATATCAACACCTTTCTCTACTTGAAAACCCGATTAACCAATCAAGAACTCATTCAAGATCATGAAAGAATCACTACTTTGTTCTCACCCTCGATCGAGAAGCGATTTCAAAGAAAACCAAGGAGAAAGGTTGATTCCAAGCATTGTGTAACGAGTAAAATAAACTAAAGCATGAAAACAGTAAAATAAAATTAAAATAATAAGGAGAAGAGGCATGAGAATGAAAGAGATCGAAGAACTAAGACTTCCATTGAAACTGAAATATAAAAGAACACAACGAAAAACTAAGCAGCTTAACGAACTCGTGGGAGCCATGTGCATGAAGATTAAATGCTACGAGTGTATATTCTCAATGCCAATTCTCATTACTTACATTGTTCAAACATCTATTTATACTATGAAAGTGTTAAAATGATTTTAGGGGCCTTGGAGAATCGGAGAGAGCCCATAACTTGAGAGGTACCCATCACCTAAGTCAGCTACAAGTCAGCAAACTTCAGACACGTGCTAAAAATCCATTTCTGCTCCAAATCATGTGGTTCGACTTTCTATGAAAAGCTTGTTGAGTCTTCTTTCTAACTCCACCAAAATCACGATTTTTAGAGGTCTGTAGCAAAAGATATAAATGAAACAGTGAACATACCTCAGGGTGCGAGTAGAATAAAATGTTGTATTTTATGCTGTATATTATACGAATTTTTATTTTGACTTCTAAACTCCTAAAAATCTATTTTATGCCTAATTATGTTAAATTATCATCCTAAGAATACATTAGAATTCTTGTTAGCATTTTCAATTAAGCAAAATTATAGTTCTATCAAATACCCCACACTTGAACATTTGCACTCCTGGGCAAAGATGAATTATACAGTACCAAGCTTTAAAAATCAGATTTATGTAGTGTGCTTCTGGAAACAACATCTAAGCCTTTTGTAACTGAAATCCAATCATTGTATCATATGATTCCTTGATTAGAAATAATTATCATAATTTAAACACAGGATCTTTTCCACCTTCTATTGAGATTCCTCACTGGATTCGGTGTTTCACTCTTGCTTCATTTTAGTGTTTGATAGGTGTTGTATTCTCTTAAGCATCCTCAATGAAGAACTTTTAGCATAGGCTTGATTAAATTCTAATTTCAATCCCCTTAATTACCATGCATCCAAAGAATCACAAGGGCTTTATAATAGCTTATAATGGGGTCATGGCTTGTAATGTTTGGGCAGGATAAACAAGGGATTGTAGAGCTATAAATATTAAATTCTTGACAAGAGAAGCTTTGTTTCTTTTTTTAAATATTGTAAGTGTGGGAAAACCTCTTGGCACCAATTTCTTTTCTTTATATTGCCTGTGGCTCATAATTTATTACTCCTTGCAGCTTATATTGTACTGCCTTTGCTAATATTTTTTTTCAATCTGTTTTGCATAATTGAAAACTCCAAACTTGAGCTTCGCTCAGTCTTTGGATCAGAACCTCTTCCCTTGTCAAAAATTCAGGGTTATATTGGTTTTTTCTGGCCTTTAGCTTGTAATATACAGGTTATAAGCAAAGAAATGGATAATTAAAGCTCAACAAGGTGACTAGTGATTATAATGTTCAATGGTAGGCTATATTTGGTCAGTGACTAAAACAAAGATGGCCTTGATCACTTCCAAAGGATGCATAGAACCAAGATAATTTACTTAGAGAATAAAGCCAAGTTCTGCAACAATTAATCATCAAGGATGAATCACACATCAAAGAATTCAGGCTCAAAACTCACAGGTTTATATAACTCAATGGAGCTGGAATCGATTCCTGTTTTTAAATTATGGAAGAATCTCCCATTTCAGCAATCAACACACCATCATGCATTAATTTAAATAAACATAAGATAGAATGTTTAATAAATCAAATTTTTCAGCTCAAGGAAATTTCGAAAATCTAGGAAAACAGCTAAATTTAAAACATGATATTGTTGTGATTTACTTGGCACCAGGTTTCGACAATTATAATTCAATCATAAAATTAAAAACCTCCCTAAATACCCCACACTTGAAAGACACATTGTCCTCAATGTAAGCAAGGTAAAATAGGAAATAAGATACCTTACGAAGCCTCAGATTGAAGGAGAACATGACAGAATAATTTCATGGCTGCAAAACTAGATTGGTTAATTCAATAGCATGGTTATGTTCAATTGGAATAGGCTGATTTTCATGAAATAATTTAAGCTGATGTCCATTAACTTTAAAGGTATCTCCTATTTTTAAGTTAGCAATTTCAATGGCCCCATGAGGGGAATACATTAGTGACAACATAAGGGCCTTTCCATCTGGATTTTAGTTTACCCGAAATAAGTTTGAGTCTTGAGTTAAAGAGAAGTACCTTTTGACATTTTGCAAACTATTTTCTACATATGCTATCATCGTGAAACTTCTTTGCCTTTTCTTTATAAATTTTGGAATTCTCATAGGCTTGGAGTCTGATTTCCTCCAGCTCTTGAAGCTCTAATTTTCTCTATTGTCCAGCCTCCTCTAAAGATAAGTTACATGTTTTCACAGCCTAGTATTACTTGTGTTCGATCTAAACAGGGAGATGACAAGATTTTTCATAGATTACTCGAAATGGGGACATTCCTAAAGGTGTTCTGAATGTAGTTCGTTGTGCCCATAATGCATCCTCTAGGTGTTGGCTCCAATCCTTTCTATTCGATTGCACCCGTTTTTGTAGCAAGTGTTTTACCTCTCTATTAAATGCCTCGGTTTGGCCATTAGTCTGTGGGTGGTAAGTAGTGGACACCTTGTGAGTGACTCCATATTTATTAAATAGAGCAGCTATTGTTCGATTGCAAAAGTGAGTCCCTTGATCACTGATAATGGCTTTAGGAACTCCAAACTTGCAAAAAATGTTGGCTTTGATAAAATTAAAAACAGCTTTTGAATCATTGTTTTTACTACCTTTGCCTCGACCCACTTGGATACATAGTCAACAACAAGCAAAATATAATTAAAGCCATTAGATATAGGAAAGGGGCCCATAAAATCAATCCCCCATACATCAAATACTTCACAAAATATAATAGGTTATTGAGGCATCTCGTTTCTTTAAGTAATGGCATTCTCTACCCTTTGACATTGTTCGCAGCTCATTACATAGTTGTATGAGTCTTTAAATATTCTAAGCCAGTAAAATCTACACTCTAAGACTCTTATGGCAGTTCTCTTAGATCCCATGTGGCCTCCAACAGGTGAACTATAGCATAATTGTAAGATGTGCCTGCTGTCTTCATAAGTTACACACCTTCTAAATTTGATCATGCAAAATTTCCATAAAATATGGTTCTTCCCACACATAGTACTTAGAATCTACCTTTAACTTATTTATATAATTCCTATCTGCATTAGAAGGTAACACTACAGTAGCTACATAATTAGCAATGTCAGCAAACCATGGAATGGACTTAAGTTCAAGCAACTGTTCATCGGGAAATATCTCATTAATTAAACTGGTTGTATCATTGCATCTATTTCTACTCAGATGGTCTGAAACTTGATTACACAAACCAGCTCTATCCTTAATCTCTAATTCAAACTCTTGCAATAATAAAATCCATCTTATTAGCCTTGGTTTGGCATCATGTTTTTTATTAGATATTTAATAGCAGTGTGATCAGTGAAGATGGTTATCTTGGTTCCTAATAAATATGATCTGGATTTGTCTAAAGCAAATACTATGGCTAGAAGTTATTTTTCAGTGGTAGTTGTTAAGTGTTTATATGCTCATGAAAAGGAGATCAATTCAAAGCACTTTTCGAGGAAAAATAGAGATAAATGACTACAAAAGCCCTAGTTTTGGTTAATCCAAGTGCAGGCCATTAAATGAGAAGAAGAGAATTGAAAAGTGATAAAAAGCTGAAAATTTCGAGACAAGGAAGAGCGTTGAGCGAATGCTAGAAGCGTTGAGCGAAATATAATTAAATCAGTTGCAATCCGCTCAGCGCAGGCTCTGCGCTCAACGCACATAGGTCAGCGCTCATCACAGGCCAATTTCGCTGAGCGCATCCTAACCAACTTCGGCCAAATTTTCCTATTTGAGGAACGAGGCACGAGACTTTCAAATCATCACTTCTACAGACGAAAGCAAAGGAGAGTCCTAGGGTTTAAGGGTTTAGCTTGGGAAAGCGGCTGGATACTCCAGAAGCACAATTGTGCCTAGGGTTCTTTTCTTTGTAATCTTCTCTATGAAGCAACCCGCCATGAGTGGCTAAGGTACTTCTTTGTATAGGGATTGGGTTTGAATTTTAACTTCTCATTACTCTTTTGCATCTATGTAATTCTTTTGTTTTGATTAAGGTTTTGGTTATGCATGTTTATTTTATATTTTGAATAGGTATTTTTGTGGGAACATCATATCTTTTATGATCTCAACCCTAACCCCTAATTTGCCTAATTTTGGGAACGAAATTAGGGTAATTGGGTTTTGCAAGATCTGATCATTATTGCGAAAATTTCTATTGATCTTTTAAAGGAATTGAAAAAGACTTCGGATATTTTTAGGGTTTCCGATCAAGGGATTGACGGAAACTAAATTATTATTTTGATAATCAAAAGAAGGCATTGCATTTGATTGCTTCTGAGTTTTGAAGAGATTACACGATAATTTGATTCCTATACGCTTTTATTATTGCAATTTATTCCAATTTATCGCACTTATTCTCAATTCACATTTTCTACATCTAATCTTGAATTCTGATAATACATGAAACCCTTGCGGGCATAGTTTTTCCAAATCCTTGTGTTCGATACCCTCTATTCGGTACACTTGCCGAGAGGTTTTAATTGAAAACCCAACAGGAGTATAATTTATTTGTGCACAATCTAGATTTCTAAAGGCATAAGCAATGACATGAGATAATTTATCTTCTCTTTGTGAAAGTACAGCCCCTAATGCAAAGTCTGATGCATCACACATTAATTCAAAAGGCAAATTCCAATTAGGGGGCTGCATTACTGGTGTAGTAATTAACTTAGACTAAATTCATCAAAAGTAGTTCTACATTGATCATCGAACACAAACTTTATATCTTTTTGCAATAACTTCGATAGAGGGGAAGCTATCTTACTGAAATTCTGTATAAATCTCCTATAAAGGCCTGCATGCTCGAGGAAGGACCTGACTTCTTTCACTGCTTCTGGACATTGTAAGTCTACTATAACTTCAATTTTCGTCCTATCCACTTCAATACCTTTCATTGAAATTAAGTGGCCTAAGGCTATGTCGTCTTTGACCATGAAATGACATTTTTCATAATTAAGGACTAAATTAGACTGCACACACCTACTTAATACTCTAGATAAATTATTTAAAAAATAGTAAAGTCATCCATGTATACTTCCATGCATTCTTCAATTAAATCACTAAATAAACTTACTATACATCTTTGAAAGGTTGCAAGAGCATTACACAAACCAAAAGGCATTCTGGAATAGGCAAAGGTGCCAAATGGACAAGTGAAGGTAGTTTTGTGTTGATCCTCGGGTGCTGTGTATCTGCATATATACAGAGAATCCATCAAGGAAACAGTAGTGAGATTTACCTACAACCTGTTCCAGCATTTGGTCAATGAAGGGTAAGGGGAAGTGGTCTTTCCTGGTTTCTTGATTTAGCTTCCTATAGTCTATACATATGGGTTTCTTGTGGTTGTTGCCTCTCATCATCTTCTTGATCTTCTTTCTTGGTATTTCCTTGCTTCTTTTCTTCTTGTTGTTGTTGATTTTCGAATAAACCTGTGGAAAACAGTTCCAATGGAGTATGTGCAGTATGGTTAGTAAACGTATTAGCAAACTGGCCAAGATGGCCGAACATAGTGCGTAGGTCAATGTTATCATATTGTAAGTAATCTAATCCTACATCTATATCTGTACAATTCACATTGTCCACAACATCCATGGCGAATAAAGTGTGGTCATACAGCACGGAGTGACATTCTATTGGGAATTTCATTGCAGTAAAGATGTTGAAAGTCACTTTCTCTTCACCAAACTCTGTAAGCACGCCAGCATACACATCGATCTTTGTCATGGCTGTCATTAGAAATTATCTGCCCAGAATAGTGGTAGATTGGTTGGTCTTTCTTTCATCATCCATGTCAATTATGTAAAAGTGAGTAGGGAAGACCAACTGGTTGACTTTCACAAGTACATCTTCGAGAATCCTAAGTGGTTGGACAGTAGTCTTATTTGCGAGTTGAATCACCACATTGGTTTCCTTGAGTTCTCTAAGTTGCAACATCTTGTAGAGTGCAGTAGGCATGACATTGATGCTTGCACCTAAATCAATCAAGGCATTGCCAAAGGTTAGGCGTCCAATGGTGCAAGGGATGGAGAAAGAGCAAGGATCATTGAATTTTTGTGGCAGTGGTAGTTGGGAAAGCGTAGAGACAACTTCAAGGTTAGCTCCTTTGAGTTTTCGCTTATAAGTACAGAGTTCTTTCAAGAAATTAGCATATTTAGGCATTATTTGATAGCTTCCAAAAGGGGGAGATTAATTTCCACCTTTTTGAACATATCCAAAAACTCTGGATATACTTCCTTTGCCTTGGTTGACCGATTTTTGAGAAGGGAGTGGGAATCATGGTTTTCATTGGCTGGCTGGTTTGTTGGGTGGCTTTTGTGTTTTCCAGTGTTTTTGCATTGTCAGTGGGGGTAGTTGTGATTGGTTCAGTTCTGGATTTAATTTCTTTCCCACTTCTCAAGGTGATGGTGTTTAAATCTCCCCTAGGATTGATCTTTGGTTGCGAAGGGAGTGCATTGGATCCTCGCTGCTTCATGTGATTAACTTCAGTTGATAGCTTCCCAATTTGTGTCCTCATGTCATTCATTCCAGCCACAAGGTTCTTTAGCAATTTCCCCACATGAGGGGTGGTTTCTTGGTGCACCACTGGCTGCTGTAGTGGTTGCACATACTGAGTAGGTTGCTAGTTTTTATAGGAAGTATACCTTGGTTGTTGATGTTGAGGATGATGTTGCTATTGCTAGTGTTGATGCTGGTAATGTTGTTGTTGTTGTGGAGGATAATAGTATTGAGTGGACTATTGATAATGTTGGCCATAATGCCTTTGTTGTGGAGGCTGTTGTTGGTGACTGGCTTGGCCTGGATTAGATGTGCTATATCGAAGATTGGGATGGTCCCTCCAGCCAGGATTATAAGTAGATGAATAGGGGTCATACCTTGGCTGGTTGAACTGCATAGGTGGCTGCATTTGCTTGAGGAAGGGAGTCTGGCCTGCGTATATTGCATCTGCAGTTTCAAACACACTTGTTTCTTGTAGTTGGGGACATGAATCAATATGGTGGTCAATGGCTGCACAGATGCCACAGTTACTTGGCATAGAAGATTGAAGATTTGGTTGTTGTGTTAGAGCCAATTGCCTGACTAGCGAGGTGAGCTCAGTCAACTTATTTTCAAGTCGCAGGTTCTCTAGAGTAGCCCCAGAATTTTGGCTGATCTCATGCAGACCCCTCATGTTCTGTCTTGAATGGAATTGTTGGGAGTTTTCAACCATGTTTGAGATAAGATACCTGGATGTTGCAGGTGTTTTGTCCATCAATGCACCCCCACTGGCTGCGTCAACCATGCTTTTGTCCATTGCCATTAATCCTTCGTAAAAATATTGAATGAGCAACTGCTCATTTATTTGATGATTCGGGCAAGTGGCACGTAATTTGTTGAACCTTTCCCAATACTCAAATAATGACTCTCCTTCCAGCTGCCTAATTCCATTAATCTCCTTTCTAATTGATGTTGTTCTTGAAGTAGGAAAGAATTTCTCCAGAAATTTCCTCTTCATTTCAGGCCAAGTGTTGATAGGTGAAGGCTGGAAGTATAGCCAGTCCTTGGCTGCATCACAAAGTGAGAAAGGGAATGCCTTCATCTTCACATGATCCTCGGGTACATCAGCAAGTCTCATGGTTGAACAAACCACATGAAATTCTATGAGATGTTTGTGAGGGTCCTCTCTAGCCAAGCCATGGAATTTTGGCAATAGGTGGATCAATCCAAACTTTAACTCATAGTCTGCCATGCCTTCTTGAGGCGGAGGAACCTGGATGCACAAGGGCTGGTAGTGTTCAACAGGTGCTGCCAACTCCTTCAAAGTCTTTTCCAAATGATGAGAGCCCATAATATGGTTGTTGTCTTGCTTCGGGCTCAAGGTTTTGCTTCTGGTTTGATGATTGGTGTTTTGGTGTGGTTCCACTCCCCTAGGCTGCTTTTGTCCAGTGCCTTTCCTTAGAGTCTTGGAGATTTCAAGGTCAAATGGAAGAAGTTCTTCACTGGATGACCTGGTCATAATGTCTGGACCTCTAGGAATTTTGATGACTCAGTTGCCATGAAAGTTAGTGGAAACACCAGGTTTACTTTTATGATTTTTGTAGATATAAATGCAGTAGTGGTTATGAATGATGAATGACGAATGAGTTAGCTTTGAACAATGCCTCTACTCCCTGGCAACGGCGCCAATTTGATGAAGAGAATTTTTCTGTCGCCTTGTTCTCTGTTCAAATGTAGGATTCCTTCCCCTTTAATGTAGTATAAGGAACCAAGATAATCAATTCCAAGGAGTAGTGAGAATGGATAGGCAATGTTCAAGCTGTGATGCAATTTGTGGGGAAATGAATGTAATGTAGCAATGTTTATGGATGGATGAATGAACTGTATGTAATGAAATAGAAGAATTAATGCGAGAGAGGAATGTTTTTATATGTTCATATTTAGAATGGATGAAATGGATTACTGAGGCGAATAGTTATTATGCAAAATGATGAATGGATATGATCATATGAGTATTTGTGGCTTCTAGAGTAAATTGCTTTTGTCTCGGGTTAGAACTGGGTGATGGATGCAATTTTGAATGAATGAAAATTACTTAATGAATGATTCAAATGATGTAAGAGATACTAGTAAAGGAAATTAATTTTGCTATTTTGAGATGAATAAATGAATATGTATAATATGGCTGATGGTTGATGAGACTCATATTTATCCTATTTTATTTATCTAATTATGTTATCTTAATGTTTGTAAGTTGTTAACAAAGATAAATTAAGCTATATTTGAGTTATTGAACCTTTTAAGGCCTTAACACAGAAAAGTGCATAAAAACAGTAAATTAAGCATTGTTTTGTACTAACCCAAAACTGACATGGTTCACTTTTTTATTTATTGTAATTTCTACAGGGATCCAAAATTATTGATGCTGGTTGAAGATTAAAGTATACACGTAGAACTTTAAGCCAAAATTTGAAGCGTGCAATTTGGACAAGAATTGAAGATTCCACACACATTTGAAGTTGGCCCATGTGCAGCTGAAGCACAAGCTCACGCGTCTCGCGAGTATCATGCACTTAAATTGGGCTCCAGGATTCGATTGATCTCTGAATTGAGTGAAACTTGTTGGGTTATTTAGCTAACTTAACGGGCTTCAATTGGACGCTGATTTCATGTAATTTGGACCTGAATTGAAATTTATATAAATTTATGAAGTGCGATTCACCAGGCTGGATTGGCCCAGTGAACGTGTCTCAGTGTTTTATTTATGGAAAGCGTACCACAACGCCAAATCAAGTGGAAACAGTGGCGTTTTAAAGTTAACTCACAAATATTTCTAGTGGCTTTTGAATCGTTGCATTTGGAGCTAAAACGAAGAAGATGTGCGCGTTTCAAGTCAGCTGAAATGCATTCCACGTGTGCTTGCGCTCCAAAACGTTTCAAATTCTATGTAACTTTGATTGTGTACATTCGTTTCTATTGTAATTAAGTTGTACTAAGTATATAAGGTAAAAAACTTAATGTGTGACATAAGTTGTGAAGTTTAGATTCAGATCAAATGCAGAGTTATTCGAATTCTCTCTTCTCTTCACGCATCCATGGCTTTCACTCTCTTTTCTCTTGCGCGCCATTGTTTCTTCACTTGTGTATGTGATTCCGCTTCTTTCTTCCATAGATCCTCTTGTGTTTAATCTGTTTTGTGTTCTTTGCATCTTCTTTTAAATGCTTTTCTTTAAGAATTTGATGCTTTAGGTTAGAATTTACCGAATGAAAATTGGGGAAATTGATGATGCTTGCTACACAATGCCTTGCTTTGTATTCTTGACTTGGTCTATCTAGTGGAGACTTACCGGTTGGAGGTTTAAACCAGAAAAGCATTCTGTGCAGATTATGGTGAAGGTTTAATCGGTTGATAAGCTTTCACAATGTCAAGAATCACAAACCTTAGGATTGGCTTGAGCACCAAAGTCATTTTCCTTGATTTGAATTCATGCTTTCTTTGAATTTCGTGCCTTGTAGTGTAGAGATTTATTGAATTACGAATTTTATTGCTTTCCTTTACTGTTTGAATCTGTTCTTTTAGGATTTAGGATGTTATTTTAGGGTTAATCCAGTTTAGGCATTAGTTTAGAAATGGTTTCATGCATTAGGTAGTGTAGGCTAGTTTACTTTGCTTTAAAATTCCATTTTAATTTCTTTGCATCCCAAAACCCCCTGGAAAAATCTGGAAAAATCATAAATATTCATTTCTGCATTCATACATCATTCATAGCATCCATTTGTCACTGTTTTTGAATTCTCACCGTGTGGTACTGTTCACACTGGTCAGGATTTGAACCAAAACGCACCAGATTCATCACTACACGGTCATCTCCCATTTGTAAGCCTCAAAACCCAAAAATAACCACATTTCACTCAACCAACCCCATATTTCCAAGCCACCCTAAAATTTTGGTTCGAGAAAAGTTGTCCAGATTGAGCTCTGACCAAGAGCCACCCTTTTTTGGCTAGTTTTGGCTAGTTTTTGGCTCGGTCAGAACTTGATTTTGAATTTTGACTGAACCATCTTCAACTTTGCCCGAACTAGATTTTTACCACTTCATTCTTTCATCCATTAGATCATTTCTGCTCAGCTAGAATTTTGAAAATCAAAAACAGTTTGTGTTTGACCGAGAGGTATGCCATTTGGTGCACCAAACCTAGCCAGAAATCTTCATACTCGGTCAACTTTGTTTTATGTTCATATTTTACTAACCTTTTCTTTGTAAAAAGTGTTTGTTTTGTTGTTTACTAACATTTGGTGCAGCTACTTCACCATTTTGACCAACTTCAATTTTTGACCAAGGTAAGTGCTCTTAACTTGAAGTTTGAGTTGGTTAATTTGTGAATTCTGTACTGATCTGCATTACATCTTTTTAATTAGCATTCTGTTTTCCATTTCATTTCATATCATATAGAATTTAACCTCATTTAGGTTCATTTAGTTTTAACTTGATTTTTAAGTTGCATTTCATACATTCATTCCCATTGAATCACTCATTTCTCATTCATACATTTTCTACTTCCTTGGATTGATATCTTGGTTCCCACTATGCTACATTATTATTGTTTTGGGGAATCATTCTTTTGCATAGAGCGCACCGCGACAAAAAGCGCATCTATCAAATTGGCATTGTTGTTGGGGACTTAGAAAAGCGTCACTATCAAAATGGCGCCGCTGCCGGGGAAGTAGAAGTAGGAGTTGTGATTGATTCATCCATTGCATGTAGTTGTAAGCTTGCATTTGCATTTGCATAGTTGCTTCTGTGTATTCTGTTGCAGCTCTTTTACAGGTATTCTTGGTGTATGACCCGATCTATTGGGGAGGACCTAGCTCCCATTGATCCAGAGATCTCCAGGTCATTCATCAAGAACCTGCCCAAAAGGCAGAGGCAGAGAACACAGGGACAACAAAACACAGAAAATCAAAATACAGGTCCAAGCCCGACTGATTCAGAGATTGATATGGGCTCACAGGAGAAGACACTCAAGGAGCTGGCAGCACCTACTGAACACTACCAGCCCTTGTGCATACAGGTACCACCACCCAGGGAAGGCATGGCGGGATATGAGCTGAAGTCGGGTCTGATCCATCTGCTACCCAAGTTTCATGGCTTGGGAGGAGAGGACCCGCACAAACACCTGATGGAGTTCCACATGGTTTGCTCCACCATGAGGCCTGCTGATGTGCCTGAGGACCACGTGAAGATGAAGGCCTTCCCATTCTCACTTTGTGATGCTGCAAAGGACTGGCTATACAGCCAAGCTGTTCCCATTAACTCATGGCCAGAGATGAAGAAGAAGTTCTTGGAGAAGTTCTTTCCTGCTTCCAGAATAGTTGCAATCTGAAAGGAGATCAGTGGCATTAGACAGCAGCAGGGAGAATCCTTGTTTGAATACTGGGAACGTTTTAACAGGTTGTGTGCTACTTGTCCTAACCATCAGATCAACGAACAGTTGTTGATCCAATATTTCTATGAGGGTCTGATGGCCATGGACAGGAGCATGATTGATGCAACCAGTGGAGGAGCACTGATGGATAAAACACCTGCAGTAGCCAGGTACTTGATCTCCAACATGGCTGAGAACTCCCAGCAGTTCCACTCCAGGCAGAATACCAGGGGAGTACATGAGATTAACCGGTCTTCTGAGGTTACTCACGATACTATGCGCCTGGAAAATAAGCTGACAAAGTTGACTTCTTTGGTGAGGCAGCTTGCTTTGACACAACAGCCAATCCAGTCATCACAGTAGCAGCTTGAGCATCCTATGCATTCTGTTTGTGGCATTTGTGCAGCTCCTGATCATCATACAGACTTGTGCCCACAGTTACAAGAAGTTAATGCTGTTGAGTCAGCTGATGCTATGTATGCAGGACAGCAATCCTCTTATCTGAGACAGGTGCAGCCACCTATGCAGTCCAACCAACCTAGATATGACCCTTACTCATCTACTTATAATCCAGGTTGGAGGGACCATCCTAATCTGGGATATGGCACGCCTAGTAAAGGCCAGAGTAGCTCTTACATTGCACCTCAGCAGCAGAGGTTTCAGGGCCAGCAGTAGCAGCAGCATTACACACGGTCAAATCAGCCTTATTCTAGGTCTGACCAGTACCAGCAACAGAACCAGCCCAGGTATAACAGTTACAGGAACCAGCAACAGTATATGCAGCCATTGCAGCAGCCAGTGGTGCACCAGGAGAGCAGTTCAGAGATGAGCAAGATGCTGGAAACCATTATGGCTGGTATGAAGGACATGAAGACTCAGATTGGACAACTGTCCACTGAGATGAACAGGATGAAACAATAGGGCTCTGGTGCACTCCCGTCTCAACCAAAGGTGAATCCGAGGGGAGATTTGACTGCCATTACACTGAGAAGTGGCACGCAGGTGCAGTCTACTGATGATGTACAGGTTCAGGCCCCTGCCACTGTCCAGGACAAACCACCAGAGAAGGTTCCACCACAACCTACATGCTCCACACCTGTGATTCCCCCTCCTTTCCCATCCAGAGTTCGTACTCCAAAGCAGAAGGAGGTGGATCCAAACTTGTTGGAGATTTTTAAGAAGGTGGAGATCAACCTACCCTTGTTGGAAGCTGTCAGACAGGTCCCAAAGTATGCTAAATTTCTGAAGGAGCTCTGCACTTATAAGAGAAAGCTTAAGGGAGCTAAGATTGAGGTCGTGTCTACCCTATCCCAGTTGCCACTGCCCCAGAAGTGTGGTGACCCCGGTTCATTCTCCATCCCTTGCACCATTGGACATCTAACTTTCGGTAATGCTTTGATTGATCTTGGTGCAAGCATAAATGTCATGCCCTCTGCTTTGTATAAGATGCTTCAGCTAGGGGAACTCAAGGAAACCAATGTGGTGATCCAGCTTGCGAATAAGACTACAGTTAAGCCACTTGGTTTGCTTGAGGATGTGCTTGTAAAGGTAAATAGCTTGATTTTCCCTGCTGACTTCTACATTATAAACATGGATGATGAGAAGAAGACCAGTCAGTCCACCATTATTCTGGGCAGACCTTTCTTGATGACAGCTAAGACCATAATTAATGTACATGCTGGTTTGTTGACTATGGAGTTTGGAGGAGAGAAGGTGACCTTTAACATCTTTGCTGCACTGAAATATCCATTTGAAGGTCAAACTGTGATCTATGACCATTCTCTCTTCGCTCTTGATACTGTTGATGATGAACTTGATTGTACAAATGTAGATACTTTAGATGTAGGGGAAACAGTAGATGTAGATAACCCTTTTGAATTGTTACAGTTTGATGACACAGATCCTGACACAGTGTTCGGCCAGAGCACTACATTCAAAGCTTGGTTTTCTTTAAGGAAGCTTCTCGGTTGAGAGTGGAATTAAAGCTTGTAAATCTTTCACATTTTTGAATGGATTCTTGATTGGTTAATCAAGTTTTCAAATGGAGAAATCTTTAAGAGTCAAGATTGGCTAGAGCACTACATTCAAAACCACAGATCCGCGTTTTTGCTTTTAGTTCTTGCGGTTTAATGCTTTTCTTTTAATTTTGCATTTTATATGCTTTCTTGTGTAATTCTTAGACTGTTCTATGATTTTTAATCGGTGAAGGAAGGTTCCTTGGTGTTGTCTTCAAAGTCTAGAGCACTTAAATGTCTTTTAAGGGAGTGATTAATTGAGATTACTCTAGCTTTGCACTGTGAAGGGAATCCAGCACTTCCAAACTGGTTTTGATTCATAGAACTCTTCCTTTAGATAGTTTTACTTGCTTTCTTTACTGCTTTGGTCTATTCTTCATTTAATTCAAGCATTAGATAAGTTCTGTAGTAGTTAGAACTAGTTTTTCATTGAAGCAATCTAATCCACCGCGTCTTCTTTGTTTTGACCGAGTGCACTGTTCACACAGGTCATGTTCTTCTTTTGGTTCATGAGTTCTTGTTTTGGTCTTTAATTTTCCAGAATTTTAGTGTAGAAATAATCTTTGAATTCAATTCAGTACATTGCATTTTATATTTTGTATTTCCATTTAAGTTTCATCAATTCAAATCCCCTTAACTTTGCTATGATTTCAATTCTACATTGCATTAATCCACATCTGTTTTGCATTTAATTTCCTATTGCATTTACCATCTATTCATAGTTCCAGCAGCATTATTTCCTTTTACTTCACAATTTCATGCATTTTCATTTCACCATTACATTGTTCACTGCATTTTAATCTTCTGATTGCAAATTCTATTTCTGCATTAGTTAATATACAAAAAAAAAAAAACAGACCTGTTGCATTAATAGGATTCATTCATTTATAATCACACAACCTACATTCATCACTCACTTCGTAACACAATCAATATTACTCTTTAGCTTTCTGTATTGCACTAATATGTTTTCACATTTCATTTCATTTCAAAATAAAATTCAGAAACATAATCATTGCATTGTCATATTAAAATAGCATCATTTACATATTAACCATCATTACATAAAATTCTATTTCTACATTAGTTAATATACAAAAAAAAAAAAAAACCTGTTGCATTAATAGGATTTATTCATTTATAATCACACAACCTACATTCATCATTCACTTCGTAACACAATCAATATTACTCTTTAGCTTTTTGTATTGCACTAATCTGTTTTCACATTTCATTTCATTTCAAAATAAAATTCAGAAACATAAACATTGCATTGTCATATTAAAACAGCATCATTTACATATTAACCATCATTACATAACATTCATTTCCCCACTCCTAACTTGATTTTGCCTAATCATTTTCACTACTCCTTGGATTCGATATCTTGGTTTCCTATACTACATTAAAGGGGAATCATTATTTGAAGAAGAGATTAAAAGGCAACTTAAAAACTCTTTTATCATGGTGTCATAATACCCTTTCATGCTCAAACCTCTCCAGGTGGCTGGGAGAGGTGTCTCCATGATTCGGTCTATAAACGGGTGCAGTTTGTGTTCTTGTATTGGTAGTTGAGAGATTGAAGTTGTGACCACTTGTTGGGACTCCACCTTATTGTTCCTGGCTGTCGATATCTCTTGTTGTAGTTGATCCTGTCGTGGTCGCAAAGTTGGCACTTGAAGGAGCACCGTGGATGGTTGAACTCGATCAGACCAAGAATCGGCTGGTGTTCTCGTGCGAGAAAAGGTTTATTCATATTGCTCCAATCTCCTTTTAATCCGAGCATTTTCTATCTTAACTAATCCACCTCATCATCACTTCACTTCCGACCTTGCTTTATCACTTCCAATTCCTTCAGTATTATTTCCAACAAACAAATGAGGTTAGGGTGGGAAGCCTCGGTCTGTCGCCCACCTCCTCTTGATTCATCATGTTTTTGGTTACTACCATTTGTCTCATAAATATCTCGCCCCCACGGTGAGCGCTAAAATGTACTTACAAGGATTGAGTAGTGTTCCAAGACAACCTTCAATCTCTCCTGCTCTCCTAAACCTCTTTGGACCAAAAAGATGGGTACCTACGATTACACTTCAACGCTCAAGTCAGCAAGTAGTACAAGCAGGATTTAGTATATGAGTAGAGATGATTTCATACCTTAATGTATTTTGTATTTATAGTGTATTTTGATAGTCGATTATTTTAATGGATCTAAACTACCAAGTTCTCTATGTGATACATGTTGTCTTTAGCGGGTTTTATGAAGCTTGATGAGCTAATAGAAGTACATATTTGAGTTTATTATCGCTAGGTTAGGATTAAGGTCGAGTACTTGTCAACTATGGTTGAGAGTACCTCGGTCCTTATAGGCTGAATACTTAGTAGATATTGTCGAGATCGTATTGGTTAATATACTTGTGTAGTCCTTAATACTTATCCGGTAAAAAAAAATTAAAATTATAAATAAAAAATATTATAAAAATAAAAATAATAAAATATCTCTATATTTAATAATTTTTCATTATAAAATGTATAATTATTTTATTTTTAAAAAAATATTTTATAATTTTTTTAAAGAATAATTAAAATATTATAATAATAAAATTGGTATAATCCATCTAATTTTTATATTAAATTAAAACCAAATTAAATCAAAATGTATTTAATTTTTATGTTTAATTTAGATTTGATGTAAATAGTTTTCTAGTTTTCTGACTGGTTTGTGGGTGGTGAGGAGATGTAGTGTTTTGATTGTTCTCAAGTGGGTGGGTTGGTGATCGAGTGGTATTGGCCGGGGGTGGGTGGTTTGGGTGTTTAAGCGAGGTGAGGGGGAAAGGATGAGGATACAAACAACGTGAAGCCATTTTCACTATAATGAAAAAAAAATACTAAATCTCTTCTTCTACATATTGGGCCCAAAGTTTTAGATAATTATTGTCAATTATTGGGCTCAAAGTCTAAAAAGGGTAGTGTTTGTTATACCTAGGCCTTTGAAGCATCAGTGAAAATGTTCAACAAGCAATGAGATATATGTTATTAGTAGCTTCAGCAATAGATGGTGAAGTACTCGGAGTTCTTAATGAGGTGGTATGCTTCACTACTTGTGGGTGCTTCACTTGCATGGCAACCCACCTCACCCACTCCTACATCTGTTCTTTCTTTTCAATCCTTAGCTCCCAAATTCTCTTACCTAAATCATTATTTTATTTCATTATATATCTAATTAAATTAATGGATTTTAATATCTTTATTTATTATAATTAATATTTAAAATCTTCACTCATCATTATGTATAAATGAGAGATACTTATATACACTTTCAGCATAATATTTTATTAAGTTTATTTTTAAATTAAAAACTTGGTTAATAATTCTGTATGTAGAAATATTTGTATGAAATAGTGATGATTTTTACCATATATATTCTAATAGATGCAAACAAGGGACGAAAACAAAAACTATTGCTGCCAAAAAGCAGAAGTATCCAGAAAACAATAAACGATCCAAATTGAATGTATAAACACCTCTTTCTGCGCTCTAATAAAAATAATTGAATATACAATATTCTACAACCTAAACAATAGAATACCAAGAATACTCGTAGCTCAAAAATCCTAACTGGGTTGTCCCCTATTAAAATATGCTACACCTTTCTGCCCAATTATAAACTTCACATTAAAGTATTCATTTCCTTTTCATTCTTTGAGGGCACCCCAAAAATTTCAAGAGACAACATGACTTTATAATTTCAATGGGAAAACCTACAAGCAAGCCCATGTTATCTTGTTCTTTTCCTTTATTATGTTTTTCTTTAGCAAATCTCTTTCTTATTTAAAAGATCAAGCAAGCAAACAGAATCCCCTCTTTTGATCTTGCTTTCATTCTTCATCAAATCACTGGTCCTCCCTTTATAGAAATCTTAGATCTGCTTTTAACACAAGGTTTTGGTCGAACCTCATCACCAAGTTTAGCTTAGAGACACAGAGGGTGTTGTGTATATAACTACAAGAGTAGAAGAAGAAGAAGAAGAAGAAGCAATTCGAGGGAGTTGCTTAGCAAGGTGGATCGAAGGCAAGGGAAGAGATCTCTTCCTCCTGATGAGGAGAAAAAAGAAGCTTTCAACTTTCCTGTTCATCCTTCACAGTCTCAAAATCGAAAGGAACAAGCTTCACCATCACCCTTTTCACACCTTATTATGAGTACAAACGAAAACACCACCTTCTTCTCCACCCCACATGGCCAAATAACCACTTCTAAATTTATTAGTAGCCAGGATCCATCTCAAGCCACAAATCAAGGTAAACTGTGATTATTACAAGCTTGATTATCATCACTACCATCCTATATATTGTTCTTAAATCATTTACCATCGATGAATCAGGATCCATATGTGATGATTTGTTTTTTTCATTTTGGAAATTCAAATATATATTCTTCTTGTGGATGGTTAGATAAAAGTTACCCAACTGTTCTAATTGCTAACATATTCAGAGATATTTTCACCGATAACCCGAGTGCAACTTACGTGATACTTCTTCTCTCTCAAAAGTAAAGAAGAAGTAAAAAGCATCGTAAAGTTTGTTTCTGTCATATTTTGTTGTTTTCCTCATCCAAAAAGATATGCACCTGTTTCTGCATATGCACAACCTTCTCGAATCCTTGATCTGTCAATAACCCGAGAGTTGAAATTGACACATTTCCATTATCTACCCTCTGTATTATCATTATTGGCTCTCATGTACCATCTCTTTTTTCTTAGTCCACCTTTGACTTATACATGTACATCAATAAATGTTTTGCATTCAATTTCAAATTGCATTTTTCCACTTTCCTTCTTCACAAACTATAGTCTTGAAGATGGACCAAACTTTCACTTACATCTGTGTTTGTTTTAATGATATATTCACATAATAAATGTTGAACCAGATTTTCATATAAAAAATTCAATTCTGATACAAGAACAACACTAGAAACACTTACAAACTTATATTTAAGCTTTGTTATGTGTTTACAAGTTAGAGTAGAATGTTGCACACTAACTAGAAGAATTAATGTTTCAAATTTCAAGGCAATAACGACATTATGAAAAAGCACTATAGAGGAGTTAGGCAAAGACCTTGGGGGAAATGGGCAGCAGAAATAAGAGACCCTAAGAAAGCAGCAAGAGTGTGGCTTGGCACCTTTGACACAGCAGAAGCTGCAGCTATGGCTTATGATGCTGCGGCATTGAAGTTCAAAGGAAACAAAGCGAAGCTCAATTTTCCTGAACGCGTTGCTGTGCCACTACCATCAACAACAAGCAACGCCACTTCTTCAGCTTCTGCACAATCTTCTTCTCTCACACTACCACCACATGTTGGTGGTCATCATCAAACTCTACAAAATCGTGGCAATAGTTCTCTTGTAGTATCAGCAACATCAGAAGAAGCAGAAGGGTTTCCAAGTCTGATGGAGTATGCACGGTTGCTGAAATGTGGGGATGATGATGATTTCCAACGTGTTGCATTGGGGCTTTACCAGCACCATCACAATGAAGATCTTATCTATGGTTCATCTCAGCCACCACCTGTGCCATTTTTTCTGTCTTCTTCATCTTCTTCTGCATTGGCATCTTCAACTTCTGAGGGTGATGGAGGATATGGATCTTCTGGATTTTTGAGTGGTTTTGATGAAGGGAACACGAGGGGGTCATAGTTTTTTTCTCTGAATTCTGAACACTACACGAAGGTGGGAAGTGGGGGCAGTGCCACACCACAATTACCGAAGTTCAAATCACATCTCTTATTTGTTTTTTCGTTTTATAATTCCAATTAAGAAATAATACATGAGTTAAAAAGTTAATAATACTACTTTTCTTTCTTCTTTTATCCATCCATTTAATTATTTTTTTTGTTATCTTCATGTAAATTATTTCTCATCTTTTTTTTATAATTATTTTCTGTTAAAAAAACCTTAGTAGATGTATTAATTTAGTTCAGTATCTCTTTTCAGCCATTTTTCTCTTCAATTTATTCACTTAATTTAGCTGTAAATAGATATAAAAAATAATTAACTTTAAAAAATTCTTTATATTTTTATCTCTCTTAAATGGTGTATTGTAAGTTATTATTACTTTAGATTTATAATTAATTAGTAAATTATTATTAATGTGATCTGTAAGTATTTTAGTAAGTATACAAAGAAATTTCTATTAATCTGTATTTTAGTGATACAGATTAATGAAATTTTCTTTGATAAAAATTAGATGCAATATTGTAAGTATTTTAGTGCTATTTTCTAATTAAAATGAAAATTTCACCATAAAGATTCATGGAAATTTTCAATATCTAAATTTTATTAGATAAATATGTGATTTAAACTATAATTGTAATTAAAGAAAACATAAAAATATAAACTATAATTAGCGCACATTTAATTTAATTATGTTATGTTTTTCTCTGCCGTTCCTTCATATTATTTTTTAATTATTAAATTTTTTTCATCTAATTATTAAAATTAATTATTTATAAATTAATAAAATAAAGATAACACATTAAATTACTTTTCACAATTATAACATATTCAAACACATCCCTCTAAATAAGAATTAAAGATAAAAACAAAACAAAACAAAACACAGTTCATGTTATATAATGCTTTTTTATATTTTAAAACTCATTTCAAATATATTTCATGAAAATATATTATTTTTATTAAAAATAATAAGTTTTGAATTTGGTTAAATTACTTTATTTTTATTTTCTTTAAAATTAAAAATCTTTATTTTATATATTTGGCATTATAAATAGTAATTAATTATTTATGTGTTAAATAAAATTATCGTGATATAATTTCAGTATTTTACATATTAAAAAAATTAAAATAAATATTATCTATCTAATTTAAAATGAATATTAAAAATAATAATTATGATTTGAAAGTTTAGGAATATGAAATCAAAGAAAAAATTTTACAATGACAAAAATTTTCACATATTTTATAAAGACTAAAAATAATTATTATAAATTTTATAGAAATGAAACTATATTTAAGTATTTTATTTTATTAATCATTATTTCTTCTACTTGACAATTATACGTGTGATCGTTGTCTTTTTTTTCAATTCTTTTTAATAGTATGTTTGTTTAATTTTTTTAAAATATTTTTAATAAAATAATCAGTTATTATTAATTTTTAATATATTTCAATAAATTTATTTAAAAATATAGAAGAAAAAAAATAAAGATTTGAAAAAAATACAAATATGATAGAAGAGATTAGGAGTGTTCGCGGTGCGATTTGATTTGTTTTTTCGTTAAAATATATCTGAACCAAATATAAAAATTATTTGTGGTTTGGTTTGGTTCGATTTGAAATACAAAAAAATCTGAACCAATCCAAACCAATTTTAGCGGTTTGGTTTGGATCGGTTTTTGCAGTTTTTTTTTAATTTTTAATTTTATTTTTTTATTAATAATTGACTATTTTTAGCCTTTGAAATCCTGAACTTGATCCACAATTAAATGCTCAATTGGGTTAGACAAAATAAAATCACAGTAATTGATTTTTTCAAGTAAAAGGACATTAAGATGCGTTTAACAAAATATAAGTTGCAATAGATGAATATTACTAAAAAAAATAATAATTTTAGTAAAAACGAAATTAATTGAAATAAGAACCATAAACTAAAACCGAGAACCCTAAATCCTAAAATGAAATCGGAAAATAATAAAACATTTATTAAAATCGAAGATGAATCATAAGACAAATTGATGTGGAATTAAAATCAAAATATGAAAAATGAAAGAGGAAAGAATAAGAAAGGAAACATATTAATGAGTGAATGAAATAAATAAAAAAACTTACCGCTTGGGATAAAAAGAATGATTAGATAGAGGGTGAAATGGTGTGGTGAAGATGGATTTGAATAAGAGTTAATGATGAGATAATGAAATCAGAGTAGAGGAGTTTCAAGTAAGGAACCTTAAGATGCGTTTAATAAAATGAAAGTTGTAATAGACAATAGTAAGTTTTCTTTGCAAAATAAAATTAAAAATAAATATAATATTATTTAATAATTGCGGTTTGGTTTGGTTCGGTTTTGAAATACCAAATTGCAAACCGAACCGAACCGTGCGGTTCTAAAAAAAAATATCCAAAGTGATCCAAAAACTTGCAGTTTTAATCGGTTTGCGGTTTTTTGAATCGATTTTCGATTTTTTTTTTTATCGGTTCGGTTCTGAACATCCCTAGAAGAGATTGAAAAAAATACAAAATAAAGATTATATATATAAGAATAAGTTATTAATCTAAAAAATAAAAATAATTTAAATAAATAAAAATAAATATTTTAATAGTTAAACTATTATAAATAAAAAACTTTATAATTCAAGTTTTATTTATAATGATCAATTAATTAATTTAAATTTATTTTAAAAAGATTGGATAAACATTAAAAATACATTTATTAATAAAGTTATATGTAAGGAAAGCTAGTTAATTTAGATTATATTATAATTCCTTAAGCTAGAAGACCTGATAATTAATAATGTAATTACCCTATTTGAATTATGTAAGGATTGTATTTTTATGAATTTTTGAGTGTTTAAGTACTTGTGTTCAATGTTTGTTATAATTGAAGTTGTGAGATTTTTATTTTTATGTTAATCTTGACTAAAGATAATCAAAACAAAGTGGATTATAATATTGATGAAAAATTATAATTTGAATGTTTGATTTTCTTAAATATAAAGACTTGTAAATAATGAAGCACATGAATTGTTGAGGAGAGAATCTCATAGAAAATTAAATGAGCATATTGAGGTTTTTGGATTGTGCTAGTTTAGAACTTGAGTGTACTGTAATGTGAGAAAATTGATTCGAATTAAATCTTATGGTCTTATTATGTATGTGTTTATGTTTCAATTAAGATGAATTAACATGAATTGACTAAATGTATTAGTTTAATATCCTGGTTGGTTTGGTTATCTAGAATGTTAAAGAAGTAAACTAAATTTGTATAGAATAATTCTTCACCATAAACAAGAAATTTTTTTTTAGCATTTGAAAATAAGTTAGAATTGTTTTAAACTAGCTTGAAGTAGATTGATTAGCTTTTTCTAGAAATTAAGTTTCAGCATAATCCGCTAAATGCACAAAGTTTTCACTTAGTAGAATTATTCCAGCAGAAAATTTATGATTTATTTGGCTTTCAAATAAAATTCGTTGAGTGGAATAACTCTAGTGAAAAATTAAAATTTTTCATAATCTCGACTTCAAATCTCTTGAACAAAATAACATATACTAAACATAATAACATTTGTGGAGCAAAATTATGTCAATAGAAAAGTCTTTTTTCCTGTATTTAATACATTATTAAAATCATTATTCATTGAGTTAATATTTTTACAAGATTAACTTAATTATCTTGTTGAAATGGATTAGTGTGTTGAAGTTCATCAATATAGATAATGTAATTAGAATTATGATGTGTTGAAAATATTACAGATACCAAAGTGATATTTTGTGTATGTATATATTATTAAAGCAGATAGATGAAATAAAATGATAATAGTTAATTATAAAAATTTATCAAGTCACATGAGATAAATAAATTTAAAAAATAATGTGATAGAAAAAAATTTCAAAATTCAAATTTTAATTAAAAAAAATCTTTTAAAAATCATTAATCATAAATGATATGTAAAACATGCATATACATATAATATGTGTAAAAATACATTGTGGCATACATTATTCAATAAAAGTGTAAATGATTATGTTTTTTTAATACTTAACTTACTCTTTTAAATGGTTTTATTGAATATAAATGGTTTTATTGAATATATTATATGTTTATAGTAGAAGGTTGGTATAATATATTGATATTGTAAAGCTTTTTACATTAAAAAATTAATACACACTAATTTCTTGGTTTTAAGAAAAATTATCCTAAAAATTAAAACAAAAAAAAAAAAACACTTTAATTTGTTGACAGAATAAAATTAACCATGAGTGAGTTGAAGAAAAAGTCTTTTTCAGAAACAAAATCAAATTAATCTGCCTTTAAAGGAACAACAACATAAACTTTCATTTAAAGAAACAAATAATATAAATTAGCAACCAAACTTAAAGTTAAAAAAACATATATAATTTATTGATAAAAAAATACAAAATTATTAATAGGAGAAAATAACCTTCAATAATCCCCACTCCAATACTTTAAGAAAGAAAAAAGACTCAACCAGAAATTATCATAGATCAATCATCGAGATAGATGACCAAAAACTATTTTCTTTTCCAATGAATTATTTTTTGGTCGCATGACATAAAGAGTATCTTCGACAATAGTTATTCCATTGTTATAATTTATTATTATTATTATTATATATATCACCTTACTTTATTTTATTTTATTTTATTTTTCTTTCTTTCTTTATATTGTTCACCTAATTATATAAAAGAGTGATAGAAATTATCTATACACTTATTTATTTTAATTTTCTTTTTCCCTTCTTCAAAATGTGTTTTAGTTGTTGATCCTTCCCTTAAAAAACAATACTTTGACTTGTAGAAATATATGTTCATCTTTTGAATTCAAATATAGCCATATTCTTTTTACATAGAGATTTAAGGTATCAATAAACTCAAATTTATGAGAATCACTATAGACTTTGATAAAGCTATTTTATATAGATTTTTAGAAGAAAATAAATTATGAAGTAAAATTAATTTATAAAAAATTCTCTCGTATACTATTTTTAATTTTTTAAATTTATCTATAAATTATTATAACTTAAGTTTTTTTTTTCTATTTAAAAAAATATTGAGAAGTTTGTAAAAAAATAAATTTTTTTTTTCTTTCCGAAGATTAATTTATAAGCCTGAACTAAAATAATAAATTTCGAATTGGCATAGCATTGATATATCATAAAAAAAATTATATAAAAATTTATATTTTTTTAAGTATGTGAATAATACTTAAAATAAATAAAAAATATAAATTTTTTATATTTTTTATAAATTTTTTATTATTATAAAAAATAAAAAGTTAATAATATTTTGTTATTATTTTTTAAAAAAAAATTATGAAAAATTTCTCACATAAAAATTTTTTTATAAAAAAATTAATAAAATTTTTTTCAAAAATAAATTTATAAAAAATTTCTATAAATAAAAAAATTTTCATAAAAATATTCATAAAATATATTTTATGAATAAATAATTTTATTTTTATAGAAATAATCATTAACAATGGATAAATAAAAGGATAAAAAAAATCATAGATTAAACTTCAAAAAATATTTTACGTCAATTACTAAAAAATTAAAAAAAATGAATTCGAATGCAGCAACGATAATATAAATATGTTTTATATTTAATTTAATCATAGATTATTATGCAATGCTACAAATTAGAGAAAAATCAGAATCTAATAATGTTGTTGTTGTATGAAAGAAAGAAAGTTGAGGATGATTAGGATTACAAACTGTTGCGATTATAATTCATTCGACACGTGTTCATCACATAGAAAATAGAAAAGAAGGTGAAGAAAAAAAAAAGTACCTTGAAAATGATGATTATAATTGAAGGGTGACAGACGCAAAAATACAAAAGTCAAGTCTATGAAAACTTAGAAGATTAAATATTACATTGTAGTGATGACTATTGAAATTATAATCAAAGTTTGAATGATTAGGAATCTATTAATAAAAATAAGAATGTTGAGATGATAAATTTGCCAATGAAAAAATAACACTAGTGCCAAATTATTCCTGTTTAATGATGGTCTTTCACTGTAATTATCTATATCCGTTTGTGATAAAAAATTATTGTTTATAATTAAAGTTTGAATGATGAGGAATCCATTAATAATAATAATAAGAAGAAGAATGCGGAGATGCTAAATTTGTGAATGGAAAAATAACACTAGTGTGAAAGTTTTAATTATAATTATTATAAATCTTCCGTGATATAAAATTATTGTTTAATAATTATTTAATGATGATATTTTTGTAATTATTTAAATATTTTTATTAATAATTTTAAAATTAATTATTCTTAAATTTATATAAAGTAACTATTTACTACAAGAAAAACTTTATTTATTCATAAAATATTTCTCACATATTTTTATTTAAAAAAAAGTTAATTATTCATGGAATATTTTTCATAAATTTATTTTTATAAAAAAAATTTATAAATTTATTTGTAGGAAATTTTTTATAAATTTATTTATGAAAATAATTTTTATTGATTTATTTATAGGAAATTTCTCATGAATTTTCTGTGAATTTCTACTAGCTTTTTACCTATAAATTTATTTAAGGTGAGAAATTTATAGTATATTAATGTCATTAATTTTAAGTATTATTTACAAAATTTCATTTCATGAAAAATAATTTTTTTTTAATATTATATTAAAAATGTGATAAGTAGAATCATTATTTTAAAATAGTAATTAAATAGGACAACCATTCTATTTGTAATTATAAAAAGTATATAATGACAATTTTATTTAATAATTTATTTTTTATATTTGTATTCTTGGTTTTTTTTGTTAGTGTTGTTTTTATGTTTTCCTCTTCGTTTTCAATATTTTTTTCTTTCTCCTTTATCATATATCTTCTTCGTTGTCTATCAATTCAGGTTTATATTCATGTTCCATTGCCACCATGTAGATTGGTGCTTCTCATTGCCACCACATCATTGTTTCTTTCTCCCTTTGTCATTGTTACCACCACACTCCTTTTCTATTATCACCATATCATTTGTGCGTTTCTACTTCTCTTCCATTGTGGAACTCGCTTCTTCCTCTTTCATAGTCATTGTAATGAAATTACTATATTACTACTCTTAGTCCACTTCCCTTTGTCAAAGTTAGTAAATTTTCACTAAAATTCTCCTATGTAAGAGTCATGTATTATTCTTTTTCTCTTTAATGGTAATTATAATTTTCGAGGACGAAAATTCTTGTTGTTGGGGAGATTGTGAGAGCCTAATTTTGAGTAAACCGTAAGCCCACTTACTTAGAAAGGAGAGAGATTATAAATAGTTTATTTAACCCTAATCCTCTCATTTTTCATTATTGTTTTTAGAAAACCCTAATTTTTTTTCTCTCAATTTTCTCCCAATTCTTTCTAAGAATTCTCCTTCAATTCTTATTTTTTTTAAAATCCGAGAATACCAGAGGAAAGAGTGTGAAGAGTAGATTAATTTTCTCCGAATAGAATTGTGTTTTGAGATCTTTTAAAGTTAAGGGAAGCTAATTAAATAAAATTATTCATGATTTGTTGGATTATTATGTGTGTTTTTGTGTTATTATGTGATATTTATGAAAATTATATTGATTATTATATTTGAAAGTGTGATTTGGGTTTCGCTCTGAGATTGCGACCCTATTTAGACTTGATTTTATTTCTAATTTTGAAAAGTGTTCTTCATGAAAGTTGTAAGACTAGATGTTATCTAACTCCTGGCTTTTATTTCACCTAAAAAGGATATGTATAACTCAAGATACGATTTTTTTTTTCGTAATTAAAGGTCGAGCTGTTAGGAAAATTATTTGCTTTGAAATTACGAACCCCTTTTGGGATGTTTTGATTACGAATTTGGGAAAGTTTCCTTCATAAAACTTTTAGCCCTAGATGTTAGCTAATCAATGGATTTTATTTCACATAAAAATAATGTGTAAAACATAAGATATGGATTTTTGAGTGATTAAAGGTCATGCTGTGAGGATGAGCGAAATGTTTTTGAAACTATTTTTGCTTGAGCAGAAGTTTATTATTTTTGGATAAATATTCATATTCTAATTTGTATTAAAAGAGTATATATATGTGAAATATGATAACATGTTATAAGATATTTGTTGTATAATTAAACTATTGAGTTATGTGATGTGTGAATTGGTGATGTATTGTGATTGGAATTGGATTGGTGATAATGATGTGGATTTTGTTTTGTGAATTGTGATTGAGGTCACAAGGATTTGTGATGGCAGTGGTGCCAATGAGATTGAGATAGCAGTGGAGCCAATAAATTTGTAATGGTAGTGGTGCCAATGAGATGAGATGGTTGTGTGCCTGAGATGGAAGTGTGTTTATGATATTGTGATGAATTGTGAATTGGATTGTGTTGTTGTGTGTGAGTCAGATAGTTACCATGGGGTACTATTTGGTGTAACTTTAGTGTACATATGGAATTCTAGATGTCTCTGAAGGAGGTGTCCAGACTTCAATGGTATTCTAGTCATATAGACAAGGGTACCATGTGGTGGAGGTCGATGGAGGTTTTGTCTACGCTTATCACTGGGTGGGAGGAGCCATCAGTTCTTTGATAGGTATGTGTGGGAATCACCCTAACATGCGGTTACCAAAATGGTGATAGGCGTGTAATCCTGAGGTGAAAAAGACTCTGAAGGGATTACCAATCCTGAGGTGAAAAAGACTCTGAAGGGATTGTGTTTATGGCCCGGTAACCGTATGTTAGGTGCTAGCCTCTAAGATTAAGGATTCCATATGATTTTCCAGAAGAGTCTGTCTAGCATATTAGGTGTTGTGAATGAATGAGTGTGATGAATCCGTGTGATGAATGTGTGCGATTGAGAACGACTATGATGGTTTGAATATCTGAATATATTTAGAAAAATGATTGTGAGGATGAAATTATGAATTATATATATTTTGATTGGTTTTGTTTACATTAGCTTACCCTTTCTATTTGTGTTTGTGGTTTTGTTGATACTGCGATGATTGTGTCTTGACACAGAAGTAGATAGCAATGCAGGTGAAAGTTAAACAATAGCTTCAATTTTTGCCTAAGGGAGAATTAATTCTATGCTGATGAATAATTTCACGAAGCTTTTGTAAAGATTTTATTTTGAAGTGAAATTTTATGTATTCAGACGTTTCATATTATATGATATTTTGGAAATTATTAATAATGTATTGGTAGATTTTTATTCCATTATAACAACAAAATAGGTATATTTTTGGTATGTTACATCCTATATTTTTAATTTTTATTTAGATTATTAGTAGGTTACTAAGATTATTGAATATTGATTATGTTGATTTTTTTATTAGGATTATAGTATATTTTTTATTTAAATTATTTGAATTTTTATTAAAATTATTATATATTGTTATATGTTATTAAATAGATTGGGATTGAGTTGGAGGGGGTTTAATCCTTAACAAATTCAAATTTTATTGTTAATTTTTTGAAATATTCATAATTTAGATGTTATGTTGACAAAATTTTGATAAAATTATAATATATTAAATGAACCTTACTATTTGTTTGAAATTCAATATCAAATATTAAATAATATTTTTATTTTAAAATGCTCTTTTATATATATATATATATATATATATATATATATATAAACAAGAAAGAATATTTATATATTTTTTATTATTATTGAATCTTGAATTGTTTGCTTGGATAACACTGGAAAAGATTAATCACTTTTTATTAGTTTATTAATATGTATAATTTAATTAACATTTTATAATTTTTAATAAATTTATGGTACATGCATCTTATGTTGATCTTCAAATACATATTTTATTGTGGTTGATTTCATGTCATACTTTCATTATCAATGCAAAATAATACTAAAATTTGGTGAAATAAAATGAGAATATATATGTTCTATTGAACTATAAAAAAAAAGTGGGTTTTCTTAGATGGGATAAGGTCACACCATATTAAAAAAGTGACATTAACATGGATTAAAATGTCCATTCCATGTGTACAAAACATAGATATGGATCAAAGTTAGATTAATTTGCAAACGAAATATTTGTATAAGTGTTGATAGAGGAAGATTGAGGTGTCCTTACAATAACAATTTAAATAGAAGAAGACAAAATATTGAAGAAATTACGGAGTATCTTCTTTGTGAAGGGTTTCTCAGAAATAATACAACATGGACATGGGATGATGAATTGTTAAAGTTGTCAAGCATTAAAGTCGATGATTTAGTTTATTCAAATATGGAAAACTAGTTGGAGGACATGATTCTTGATGTTGGAGCATAATATTTTACAAAAGCGTATGTGTATAAAGATATGTCTATCAATTTAGAGACTCTTCTTTATCTTGATTCCACTAACTTCACACGGTTTTCAACGATGTTAAAGTTGATGAATTTGAAGGCAATTAATGGATGGATTAATAAAAGCTTGATGAAAATGCTTTAGTTATCAAATTACAAAGTGAAGGATAATGATTAAGACAATAATGAGGAGATGACAAAAGAGAGTCCCTTGCTAAATCTGTTTGGTATCTTCTAACAATTCTAAGGATTAATCATTTGTTTGTCAACCCAAATAACATTAAAACCTTAGATGGCATGTAGATGGTAGGAAATATGATGGTCTACTTCACCATTTAGCTGATTCTTTACAATAGAAGAACTTTGATAATGAATTTCTCGAATTTGAAGATGATTCATGAAATGTTTAGCTTGGACTAGCAACAAATGGAATGAATTTTTTGTGAAAAATAATTCCTATTAGCCTTTTACCTATAAATTTATGGTAGTGGGAAAATTGTGGTATATTAGTGAGAAAAATTGTATTTCCCACTGATTTTAAGTATTACCCACAAATTTCGTTCCATAGGAAATAAAATTCTTTTTTTGTAGTGATTAATGCTATCTTTGTGAAAAAGAAACATGAACAATAGTCACATATATTTGGAAAAAGAGGTCTATCTTCTTTTATTTACAATATTAATGCAAGTTGAATGTTAGACACTGTAATAGCTTAATTAGAACACTTCTCAACATTAAGGGAAGATAAAATAAGGTGTGAATATTCATTTAGATTTGATTGAAATGAAGTTACGAGAGGAGTTATAAAGGTTGGAAAATGCACATATTTTCCTTCAACATGTTATACTTTGTCAAAAAAGGAGAAGAGAAGTTTTTATGATTGTTTCAAGAATGTCAATATACCATAAGGATACTCTTCAATTATTAAGAGTCTTGTGTCTATGCAAGATCTGAAACTAGTAGATTTAAAATCTCATGATTATCACATATTGATGTAGTTACTATTGATAACACATATTTTGTATTTATATTTATAAATTTATTGTATCTTCTATGTACTTTTATACGTTTCATGTTCATATTTTCTTATCTTTTTATCTCTAGTAATAATTTAGCATGTTTTCAAAAAATGTTTTAATTCCATATATTTTTCTAAAATGACGTTTATCTACTATTTTCGCCATAACTTTCTTTGTATATATCCTTTTTATCTGATTTTTTTTCATTGGATTCCTTATTTTTAGGGCTTCAATTTTCATTTATGGAACATGAGATTTGGATTTTACAGTTACTTTTTAGTATTTTTTTAAAGTATAGACAGAAATTCTAAAATTTTGTATACGAGATTGTATTTTGTAGTTGGACTTGTAAGACCAATTTTGACCTATCATTAGGCCCATTCCTATAAATACAAGTTTAGACACTGAAGAGACAACAAATTTACATTTCCAAAATTTATATTTTTCAATTTTAGAGAGAATTTTCAAATCTAAGTTTTTCCTTTTAGTGTTATCTCTTCTCTTTTCTTGTTTTTCTTTGCCTTTTCGTTTTCTCCTCTACAATTTCGAATTGCCATTTTAATTTCCTGCACTTAGAAGATAATTTTGATGGAAGACTAATTCTTTCATTCAATCTACAAATTAAATATCATATGAATTGTGGAATTAAGTTTAATACAAATCAATTTCAACGCATTCTGAGTTTGTTCTTTCTTTCTCTAATTCACTTATTACATTTTATAATTATGAATTGCTTTGATGTGTTTTAGAAATCCATATTTGATTTCAATTGATATCTAATTTGATACTTAATTATGATTTAGATTGGATGATTATTCAATTTAATTTACAATTATTTAAATGTGTGTGTGAGTGTGTAGGTTTGTGGGTGCATGCGTGTGATAACTAATATTAATATAAATATCTATTTTAAATATTCTTAGTTTATTTATATTTTTTTATGTATATTTTTGTTATGTATAAACACATTATGATATCTTTAATATTGAGACATTGCGAGCAAAGATTCTTAGTTCAGTTGCTACAAAACTTCATCAATTTAAGTCTAAAATGGTTACTCCTTATATATTTGATTCGGAGAAGGATGAAAATCCTTGTAATAAATACATGTCGATTAATGAATAAACTGGACAAAGTTGTCTAAATGCATCAAGATGAAACTTAACAGGTTTGTAGATTTATTTTATTTTATTTTGCAAGTAATTCTTTAATTAATTCATACAATAAATTTTATTGGTGACAAAATTTTAAGAAGAAAGCATAAGTTATTTAAGAACTTAACCAAATCCCACACTTATTGTCTCATGGGCAATTATCGAAAGATTGAGCAAGAGATGATGGTGAAGAAGGAAAAAGCACAATCTTCATAATTTGGAGATGCTACTACTCATCCACTTCCATCACCACCTTCTTGCCATGAAAAGTGGAAGTAAACTCAATTTAAAAATCAAACATTTACACATTTAACGACTCAAGTTGATTAGTTGAGCAAATTTTAAGTAATAAGATTTTTATATTCAATTTTTAGTATTACTTGTACAAGACATACAATTTAACATATATATTTTTTATGTTATAAAATTCTTTAGTTGAGGAAAGTACCTAAGATAATTTTATCCTCATGATATATTGACTATTGCCATTTGGCAAGCTAAGCACCTTGGTTGTGTTCGTGTTGTGGGACATGGTGTACGTATTAGATCATGCTCATCTCACTCTTCCTCTAGTGCTTTTAGCTAGGAGTACTTAGACACGTTCAGAAAAAAATTAAGGATGACGTAAGGGACAAGATCAGAGAAGAGCTCATGGAGGAAATGATAAAAACAATCATGTAGAGACTGCAATAATTTGACCACAGGTTGCACATTTTAGGGATTTCATAGAAAATCATTGTTGTAGAACCAATTGAGGAACCTACTTTTAATAAATCAGTAGAGTTATGCTATTGTTGACAATCCGTTGGTGGAGAATATGGGTTCCACTAGTCAATGGGAGCTTTATGTTGAAAACACTCATTTTCCTAGATTGGTGGCTTTGGGGAAGATGTTTAAAGGGGCAACTCTGTTACATAATTTGTTTGTCCCCATTGATATGGTGAAGGTAATGGTGGAGAAGGTCTATCAAGGTGATGCTATGATACTTGTATCAACGAATGAGGTTTCATTTATCATACAAGCACTTAAAACCTTATTTTGTGACCTAGACCTCTAGTCAAGCCAATTACAACTAATTTGGTAAGTCAATACAATTTCACCATTTAACACTTATTTTTTTATATTTTTCCTAACAAAATTATTATATATGTGCAACAATGACATCATAAAGATATTGTTGCCAAAAAGAAGAAATAATTATCTACCGATGATCCTACGATTGCATTGTTGGAGGCTGTTATGATTATTGGTACACACCCAATGGAGGTATCATGGGACAACACTTCTTGTGGAAGGAATAGTGAGCTTCCATTATAAATATACATGTCTAACATGTTAGAGATTGCATCAGATAATTAAGAGTTCAACATATTTGTTGTGCAGTTGTGGATGATGTAAGTTCTTCAAACATGGATTATTTTTTATCTTTATTAGCTAAATAATTAATTAATGATTATGTCACCTATTGTAGGTATATATATAAATTATGTCTGAATGAGAAAAAAATAATATGTGTATCGATTTCTTGAGTAAGTTTATTATCTTTTTAATAAATATTTTATGTTTTCCTTAATTATAGCTATTAAATTAATTATGTTTTAATGCAAGTGTCATGAAAATTACCTTTATATCCTTAAATGACACACTACTATATGGTTTTATTTATTACATATGAAGCCTACTCTATACTTAAGACAAATAGTAGATTAATAAGGAAAATCATTTTTTTATACTTACATTAAAACTTCCATTCTTATGTTCTACCTAACTAATATTTTTATGTTAGTGCTTACATCAGATATCACATATTAAATAGTAAGCCTTAAAGCCTTAGGCAAAACCGCAAAAGCTAACTTGGATGTAACTTAACATATTTGAATTAAAATTTTTGTTTAATTTTTATTATAAATCAAATGATTTAATTATTTTTATTTTGAGTTATAATGTAATAGCCACACTTGCAATGAATGATAATCATTGTGCAAGGAAGAATTGAAAGAGACTAGGATCAAGTAAGAAAAGTAACACCTTTAAAAGGATACATTTAAATTAACTATTTATTATTTATATTTTTACGTCTACTTATATCAATATGTTGTTGTATTTCAAGGACACACAACCGTTGGACTCAAAAGTCTTGAATTATATTAGAAAGATGTGGAACATACTTCATCAATATGTATAACACCTTAGGATAGATGACATAATACATTATACTTTTTTTTTTTATCATGGTTTACTTTTATTTTCGAACAATATCTTTTATATACAGTATTCTTATGCGATTTATATAGTTTCAGTTTTGCCAAAATTTTATGATTAATATATTTACTTATATCATTATTTACTTTATATTATTAAAAATAATGTTAGTGAGATCAATTGCCTATTATAGTAATTGAATAACTTAGTGTTAATTGTGAAGACTAAACAGGTCTATAATTGTGAAATGTAGGTTTAAAGGATTTTCGGTAATTAATAAATTAATTGATCATTAAAAAAATATCTTACATACAAGAATGATTATTACCAAAATTTTCATTATATATATCACAAATTAATATTTAAAGTAATAATTATCATCATATGTCTCAACAAGGATGTCTATAAAGGTTTAACATATGACGATAGTTTTTCTTAAACTATCGTGTATGTCTCATATACAATGATAGTTGGTATATGAACTGTCATATTATGTGAGATATATAATTTAAAATTATTACCAAATTCTTGAATATTCAATGTCGACTATGTTAACAATAGTTTAAGAATCATCTTTGTAGGGCAAAATTAACTATCGTTAATGACCCGATCTATAACAATGTAAGAAAAGAAGAAAAAGATTACCTTACTCTTGTTATGTGATTTTTTAAAAATATTATTTCGACAAGTGAACTGAATCAATGTAATATATTATAAGTGTTGTATCTACATAGACTTGTGCAATATTTAATAAAAATTATAATCATTTTCAAAATATAATCATTTTGTGATTTGATATATAAAATCAAAGAATAATAAAAGAAATTTAAATAATAATAGAAAGAGTATTGAAATTGAATTTCATCTATAGCCCTCTTATATACTTCTCTAAGTATTCATATATGCATCAATTTATCAATATTATTGAAGTCCCTAATTATCTCTCTAATAAATGTCTTGTCATAAAATTTCTAAGAATCTTTATTATTACAATTGATCCCTCAAATTATCATAATAAAAATCTTACATTAAGTTCAAGACTATTTCAACAAATATATTAAAATCTATTCCTAGCATTCAAACATATAAGATGATTAAACTCAAATTGGATTTAAGATCAATTTTCCAATATAACCCTAAACTAAAGAATGAGTAATCAATTCACCTAGGCTTTAAGAATAGAATTAAGTCATTAAAATTTACAAAAGATGATATATAAATAAATAAAAATTCGTATTGAAAAATTTGATAAATTACATTCAATCCCAACACAAAGAAAATTAGCTATTCATCGTCATGAGCAACCTTGACACAAAGATGAATGTTGACAAAAAAGAATGAATCGTGGGATTGTCTTTCTAGTTGATCCCAGATTTTCTCTTTGTCTCGCCTAAGCAATTTCTTACTTCTTGAATCATACCTAATGCTCGACACCCTTATTTTCATCCATTTTCGCTCATTAAATTGATGAAAATTTTAAACCTCCCTTTGTTCCGTGGATCTCAAAACAAAATAAAAAAAAATCATTCTGCTACCGAATATTTTAGCTTAAGTGAAATTTGCGCTAGAAGCTCTTGTGAGACTTTCGCTCAAGTGAGTAGTGGTTGCTTGAGAAAAAAATAGTGTCAAATCTAGCATTTTTCTCCAATGAGACTTTCACTCGAGCAAGCAGTGGTCGCTCAAGTGAATGTTGCCACAACTTAGCTTCTTTAATACCAAATATTTTCTCAAGCGAGAAAACATTATTTGAGCAAAAATATTTCTATATTATTGGCTTCTTTTAATTTTTCGACTCCTCTAATTTTTCATTTTTTCTTTAATTAAATACTTTTTCTTTTGTTTTGAATACCTACTTTTACACAAAGATAAAAATAAGATTTATTCATTGGGAGAGGTTATCAATACTCTTTTAGGAAGAGTTTAATTGTTAAGTAGCCAATAGAAATCCATAATTTATTCAAATTTTGTCACATAACAACTATCCTAGACCTAGAATATTACTTGTCATCAAGTAAAGCAATGCACCTCTTTTCAAGACAAAATAAAAGCTATGTTAGGCTACATTATTATGTGTAACAAATCACCCATCTTAGAGCACATGACAAAAATTATTTTTCCTTAGAAATCTAATTCAAGGAGGAATACTCTACACAACTTCAAATAAAAATAAGTTGATTGTACATTTCAATTATAAAAATTATAAGAGGAACAAATCATTAACTTTTCTCAAAAAAGCATTATTTCTCTAATCATCTTATCTCACCACTAAGTGTTTCTCTCATTAAATTTTTATCTTAATGATCACATATTTTAATCAAGAGTTGAATCATAAGGTTTTCTCAAGCTTGTAATGAGATTGAGGCTAAGAATAAAAATTGTATTTTCTTGACGAACAAAATACTTTCACAGATTGAAAACTTATGAATTATTTTGTTTTCCAATTCCTTAACTTACAACTTCATCTTTATCTTTGGATAGTTTCTCTCATAAGATCCATTATCACCAACTGGTTGAGAATTACAACTTTCCATACTTTTTTCTTCCTCTTTTTTTTTTTTTTTAACATTTCCTTTTTGCTACAAAATTTTATCTTGTGAGAGATTATCAATAACGAACAATCATTAGCCATAATTCATATATTCAATCTATATGTAGCAACCTTCATTCATAATTCTTTACTCCTTCAAAATAAGAGTTGGCATAATTCTCAATTTGGCTTAAGGTTCTTTTTCTAAAAAGAATAGATAGGCTCAAATAAGGTTTAAAAGTGATTAATTCAATCAAGGTTGATTATTTTGCCCTAATTTTATTTGATAAAAAAAATATGTCTCTATCATTTTCATGTCTTTCTAGTCTTTCTAACTAGTGATATAAGTAAAGAATCATGCAATGTTAGTTACTATTGAGTAATGGTTCTCAATTAATTTATTTAATGGCTTTTCCACTCACTTTATCTCTAGGTTTACTTCTTTAATAGAGTTACATTTTTAGTTCCAAAAATAATTTTTCTTCATGTCCATGCACCCTCAACTTAAAATCACTTGTTATTGCACAATCACATTTTCCCTCTAATTTGACTTCTCAGTTAAAATCATAATTTCTTTTGTATTTTAAATGGATTATAATCATGTAATTAAGAAGAATACACAGAACACATTACTTTGAGGAACAAGTACACACCTAATCTATTGTTCAATTGTAATAAGAAAATAAAATAAATAATAAAAAAAAGAAAAATAAAAGAAAAATAAATACATCACATCAATAGTCTCAATAATGGCATCAACAATAATGGTAGAGACTTTAGCTCCATTCGCCCCTCGTAAAAATGTACTTGTCCCTAGGCCATTGAACATAGGAAAAACAAAACAAAGAAAATGCAAAATAAACTAAAATATTGGGTTGTCTCCTAGGAGCACTTTGCTCAACGTCATTAACTCGATGCTTATCTTTTAAACCTCTCGGAGGTGTATGATTGTGGTGAATTTCTCAACTTCACTACCCAAATAAGCCTTTAGCCACTAGCCAGTGACCATCCAATTTTTCTTACTTATTTCAACTTCTATAGTTCTATAAGGCTTGACCTCTTTCACAATGGATAGGTCCAAACTTCAAATAGTTCCTTCATTGGCCTTCCAAGCCTCAATCACTTTTGTTTTTTATTTTGAAAATGTGTTGCTGATTATAATAGGTTTACCACCATTTTCAACAAAAAATATCTCAAATCATATGAGAATTGTTTCAACTCAAGCTTTGGAGATTGGAAAATTTCTTCCTTATTCAACTCTTGTTTCACATTATTAGTAGAAGAAATTACCTTAGCTTTATCAAGCTCTACTAAGCATTTTTTTTTATTTCCTTTTACTTTCCCTCCTCAAGATTCTCAATAGATTTAACCAAAGCTCTTACTAAAGGTTTTGAAGTAGAGATTTCTTTATAAGCCTCCAAACAACATTCATCAATAACACCTATTCAGAATAACTTTTTTTTGTCACTAGGATATTTCTTTGCTTGAAAGATATCAAAATTTATCTCCTCATCCTACACACAAACCTTTAGTTTCCCATAGCTTTCCATTATCTACATCAATAATGACTTTGGTCGTCTTGATGAAAGACTGTCCAAGAATAAGAGGAATTTCATAATCTTCCTCCATATCCATGACAAAAAAAATCCACTAAGAAGAAAATTTTGTCCACTTTAATCAATAGATATTTTACAATGCCATGAGGATACTTAATAGATTTGTCAACCAGTTGTAAAGTCATTCGTGTAGCCCTCTACTTCTCCTATATTCTTCAACATGGATAAAGGCATAAGGTTGATTCTTGCTCTAAGATCTAACCATGCCTTTCCCACTAAGGCTCCTATATTCATGAGTATAGTAAAACTCCTAAGGTCTTTATATTTTTAAGGTAGAGACGGTTGAAAATGACACTACATCCAGCTTCCAATTTAACTATGTCTTTTCCCTAAAGTTTCACTTTTGTTTTCAACAACTTCAAGACTTTTGCATATGTAGGCATTTGCTCCATGGTTTCTATAACAGGATGTTAATTTGGAGTTTCTTCAAAATGTCATAAATCTGGTGAACTTCCTCTCCTTATCTTTCTTTTGATAAAGCATGTGGATAAGATAGGTTCTTCACATGAGAGCTACTCACTTTCTTTGATATTTTTTCTTATTTTTCTCTTTTTTATCACTTATCTCCTCTTTAGGCTCACTCTCATTTTTAACTACCTCATTATTCTTTTCAACAATTTCCTCTTTTCTTTCAATACTTTCACCTACCATTTTCCAATAATAATGTCATTCTTAATAATGATTGAATTATATTTTTCTTTCGGATTGATTTGTGTAATGGTTGAGAAATTGCCTTGGTTGAGAAATGGCCTCCATGTTGATCAGCCAACTGCTTTACAAGTTGTCCCACCTGTACTTCCAAATTTTTTTATGGATGCCTCTATATTTTTTTTATTAGTCATGTACATCTGGATAAATTGTGTGAAAGTATTTTCAAGTTTGGATAACTTGTCAGGCTATTGAGGTTGCTTATTTCGATAAGGCTATTGAAATTGTTTTCATTGAGGATACTTCCATTTCTAATTATAATTACTAAAATATTTGTGTTGCCTCCCTTGGTTGTTGAGGTACTAGACTTCTCTGGTTAGTTCAGGTTCAGTAGTACTATAATGACCATTTGGATGATCACTTGCACATAAAAATCACAACATATTACCTAATGAGGTTGAGACTAAGATGTCTGTCCTACTTGTATTTTGATTATCTATTGCTTTAACACCTCCATTTTTTGTGACAACAACTTATTTTGAGCTAGAATTTCATGTTGAGTGTCTAGCTCCAAGATTCTAGCCACTACACCACCTTTCTTGTGATAGCTTCTATCACTATCATGATTCGCCTAATAGTCACTAGTTGGTAAGGCATCAATAATGACAATATCCTCTTCAGGACTCTTCATCATCATAGAACCACCTATTGAGGTATCTAGAAATATCTTGATTTGAGGTTTCAAACCATTGCAGAAGATATTGAGTTGTGTAATCTCATCAAACCCATGATTTGGACATTTCTCTATAATGATTTATACCTCTCCCAAGCTTTAGACTAAGGTTCATCCAACCCTTGAGAGAAAATGGCAATCGTAGACTTGGCATTAATAAATCTGGATGGAGGAAAGAATCTTGCTAAGAACTTCTCTTCTACATTCTCGCATCTAGTTAGGCTTTGATTTGGATGTGATTGAAATCAAGTTTTAGCCTTTCCTATCTAAGAGAATGGTAAGGACCTCAAATAAAATACCTCCTCATCAACTCCTATTACTCCCATAGAACCACATAACTCATAGAAAGTTGAGAGATGATTATATGGGTGATAATGGTCCATTCTAATAACTGATTGGTAGTGATTAGAGTAAGGCAGGTTTCAAATCAACTCCTCTAGTTGGCCTAACAATGCTAAAGAAATGCCTTAGCCCCTACTGATGCACATAATCACCCAACAATCTCCTATTTTGATTAATTTTTTGCTGGTGATTGTTGACTCCTTCTTGATTGCTGGTGATTAATTTTTTGTTGGTGA
This sequence comes from Macrotyloma uniflorum, assembly GCA_016859785.1. Classification (NCBI taxonomy): domain Eukaryota; kingdom Viridiplantae; phylum Streptophyta; class Magnoliopsida; order Fabales; family Fabaceae; genus Macrotyloma; species Macrotyloma uniflorum. The sequence goes on along the minus strand of BDMB01000096.1, from coordinate 118,526 downwards.
TTGTTGACTCTTTCTTGATTGCTGGTGATTAATTTTTTGCTGGTGATTGTTGACTCCTGTTTTAGAAATAAGAGATAAATTTGTTGAGGAAGATTCCTCTTACACTTATTCCACTCTCTTTTGTTTCCTAATTCCGTTCTTGTTTCTCTTTACTATCTTTTCAATTTTAGGATCAAACAACAATTGATTTATAGGAGTTTTACTTCGCATACAACAAAGGACACTAGAGAAAAAAAAATAGTGCAACAAGTTTATATAAAAAATAAAAATAAAAATAAGAAATAATAATTAAAAACAAGTGATTAGTAAAATTACTAATTATTGACACATAAGTCCTTGACAGTAGAGCCAAAAACTTGTTATGTGATTTTCTTAAAATATTATTTTAACAAGTGAATTGAATCAATGTAGTATCTTACAAGCTTTTATATCCATAAGGACTTGTGCAATATTTAATAAAAGTTATAATTACCTTCAAAATTTAATCTTTTATGGTTTGATCAATAAAATCAAAGAATAATAAAAGAAATTTAAACAATAATAGAAAGAGTATTGGAATTGAATTTTATCTATTTCCCTCCTCTGTACTTCTCTAATTATTCATATATGCATAAATGTTATTGAAGCTTCTAATGATCCCTCTAAGTAATGTCTTGTCATAAAGTTTTTAAGAATATTTAATATTACAAATGATTCCTCAAATTATCATAAAAAAATCTTACTTTAAGTTTAAGAATATTTCAAAAAATATATTCATATTTATTCCTAACATTCAAATATATAAGATGATTCAATGCAAATCAGGTATGAGATCAATTTTCTTATATAACCCTAAATTATAAACCAAAGGATGAGTGATCAATTCACCTAGGCATTAAGAAAAAAATTAAATCATTAACCTTGAACAAAACATTATATATAAATAAATAAAGAGTTGTACATAAGAGTTTGATAAATTACATTCAATCTCAACACAAAGAAAATTAGCTACTCATCATCCTAAGCAACCTTGACATGAATATGAATGTTGGTAGAGATAAATGAATTATGGAATTGACCTTCCAATTGATCAGAGAGATCTTCTTCCTATCTCATATGAGCAATTTCTCATTTCTTCAATCACACCCAATGCTCAACACCCTTATTTTTGCCCCTTTTCTCTCTTTAAATTAATGAAAATTAGGTTGAATATCTCTTTAGGCTATGAATTAAAAAAAAAAACTGAAAAAATTATTCTGTTACTAGATACTTTCACTTAAGCGAGCTATAATCACTCAACGAAATTTGTGTTGCAAGCTCTAGTGAGAGTTTTGCTCGAGCGTGGTTACTTGAGTAAAAATAGTATCGTGTCTAGCCTTTTTCTCTAATAAGACTTTTGCTCGAGTAAATAGTGACCACTTGAATGAAAATGTTGTAACAACTCAACTTATTTTTTGTCATATTTTTGCTCAAGGAAGAAAATACTATTTGAGAAAAAAAATACTTTCATACTATTGACCTCTTTTAATTGTTCGACTCTTTTTTTTCATCCTTGTCAATTTTTAACTTATTTTCCCTTTCATTTAATACTTTTTCTTTTGTTCTTAATACCCACTCCTATACAAAGATAAAAAAAGCAAGATTTTTCATTAAGAATACTTATCAAAACTCTTTAAGAAGAATTTAATATAGTTATGTGACTAATAAAAATCTATATTTTATTTAAATTTTGTAACTTAATAACTCTGTTCAACAATCATGACCTATACAAAGATAAAAAAAGCAAGATTTTTCATTAAGAATACTTATCAAAACTCTTTAAGAAGAATTTAATTGTTATGTGACTAATAAAAATCTATATTTTATTTAAATTTTGTAACTTAATAACTCTGTTCAACAATCATGAGGTCATGATGGTGTGATAGTAGAATATAGTAAGACTCATGCTTGAAACTCCCTTTGCCTTTTTTATTCTTTTCTACAACTCTCTTAATATTTCCAACTTCGTTCGACACTCTTATCTACTCACGTTTTCAATTGTGTTTGACACTCTCAACTCAGTTTACATATCCAGCTCATACTTCAAACTCGTTTCTCCCTTCCAACTTTGTTTGACAACCCAAGTTCTAAGGATTGTTATCTCTCCTCGCATCAATGGATTTAACAAGAGTGATAATGGTTTTGACATTCCAAGTTAACAACAACGGCTCTTTTGCATGCTTATATGGAAGAGGGGTAAGAGAAGAAAATCGAAAACCCTAAGATTACATGACAAGATTTGAGGGTTGTTATTTCATATGTTTAGGGTTAGGCCACACAAGGGGAAAAAAATTAATCTATATGTTTAATAAATTTTTTTCATTTTAATTTTTTAATAATAAATAGATATCATCCATATATAACATGACATTTAATTTATGTACGAATAATATAAGTTATATCTAAAAATTATATCTCTCAAAATTGTTACCACTTCATAACACCAAAATTTTTTACTAACTTTTTTATGGATAATTAATTAAAGCTTACATACGAATAAATTCATAAATACTATTTTGCACTCTAATAGTAACAGATAGTTAATTATATATAAATAAATATAAAAAAAATTCAAAATTATTTACTATAAAAATAAGTTTAATCAGTTATAAAATATTTTTTATCAATTTTTTTTTAAAAATTAATTATCCATTGAATATTTTTTATATATTTATTTTTATGAAAAAATTTTATAAATTTGTTTGTGGAAATTTTTTCATAAATTTGTTTATGAAAAAATGTGGGAAATTTCTCATGAAATTGTTTGTAGAAAATTTTCATAGACATTTTGTGAAAAATAATTTCTTAGGACTTTTTGTAGAAATTTATAATAAATTTTTTTAAAAAATTATAATAAATTTTTACCTACAAATCTATGGTGATGTAAAGTTTTAGTGTTGGATGTTAGCAATCCAGTGTTTTTTATTTCACACAAAAAAATAAGATCTAAAACATAAGATATGAATTTTTGTGTGAATAAAGGTCATGTTGTGAAGATGAGCAAACTGTTATCGAAATTATATTTACTTGAGTGAAAATATATTATTATTTTTTTAAAATTATTTATTTTCTAAATTGAATTAAAATATTTTATATATGTGGATTATGATGTAAAATTTATTGAGTATTAAATTGCGGATTCTATATAATTGTGAAAGTTGTGGAATATAATGTGAAATTGAGTGTTATGCTAAACTGTTGATATTTATGTAGTATGATTTGTGAAGTATTATGAAATGGGATTTGTAACATCCTGATTTTTTAAAAAAATAAAAATAAAAATGAAAATAATAATAATAATAATAATAATATAATAGATAAATATATATATATATATATTGTATAATTTAATTAGTTGATTAAATAAAATATTTTATTCAGGGAAATAGTATAAACAGAAAATATTGGGTGGAGGATTTTCTGTGAATCAGTTACTAACAAAAACCCGACTCTACGGGTATAAATAGGCTCAGACCCTCTCTACTTTTTCATTCCAAATTTTCCTAACCTTTGGGAAAAGTCTCAGAGGAGACGACTAGGGGCATAGCGTCTTGAGGCGTCACGTAGTACATTGCGAAGCGTAGCAAACAAGACGTCTTTATTCGAGGTAAGAGGGGGAGTGGGGAATGTCTCGTATATGGGATGCATATGAGGATTTTGGGTAGAGAGGCAACCCCTAAGCCTCATAGGATTGTTTATTTTGAGGCAACCATAAGTCCTTAATATGAATTGAGGGAATTATCCTATATTTATTATCAATTGTTGTTTTTATAAATTATTATAAATTGTTCTTTTT
>BDMB01000096.1:76541-114051 GCA_016859785.1 Macrotyloma uniflorum | reverse complement strand
GCATTTGTGTGTTGCATTTGTGTGATCATATTTCATTCATTCATTCATACTTTTGTTGGGGGTAGATGCGATCTATGAAGGAGGGTCTTTATGGTCTTCTACCTTGACTTTGGGGATTTTAGAGCAGGGAACCCCTCATTTGAGAGTTGAAATGAGGGGCCACCACGGCCGGCTATACTATCCCGACTGACTCCTGTTAGACTCGTTCTGGTGAGAGTGGATTGATAGGGTCCTTAGATCCGGTCCATGTCCTCCTGGACTACTCATTTGCGTTTGCGTTGCGATGGTACCACATGCATTTAGAGATAAGAGCATAAGAGCATTAAAGCATTTGAGTTTGTGACTGAGTGTGTATTGATGTGTGTGATGCCTTTTGTGTGTGTAATGTGTGTGGTTAGTCTACCTATTTTTCTTATATGTACCTAACATATGTGAGATATATTCCTCACTCTTTTATTTGTGTGGTTGGTGTTTTGTTTGGGTTAAATGTTCTTTTAGGTGAATATGTCGGTGATGAGAACAAAGAGGAGTTGACTGATGAAGCTTAAATTTCTATACCTATGTTTGGGATGCTCTGATTAGGGGTGACGTCGGGACATGAAGAAATTCTTCTTTTACCTTGAGGAATTTAATTTAAAGTTTTTTTGTTAAGAACTTATAAAGGCTATTTTAATGCCTAATAATATTTTATTCGATTTTCCACCTCTGAAAAGAGTTATTACGGTTACTGGAATAATAGCGTGTGGTGTGAGAGTGCATGCCTAGGAAAGTTCTGGCTAGGAAAGATTTGGTATTTAAGAGTGTCCGTTAGTGACCCACCTCTCTTTCTTGGGAACTCACTGGGTGTACCGATTCACGGTCTACCGTCGTTGTTCTAGTAGGCAATATGACTCAGAGTAAGAGTTTTATTTTGAAATTGTATTTCCTTTTTTTTTATAATTCTTCTTTATAAAATGAATATATTTGAATTCTTTTACTTTTATCCTTTGTCAATTTATATTTATTAATTGAAAACGTTTTGGGGTAGAAGGGTGTTACAGGTTTGATGATGATGATGTGAATTATGTTTATGAATTGTGACTAAGGTCACAAGAGTTGTGGAATTGTGATAGCAATGGTGCTAATGAATTTGTAAGGGCAGTGGTGCCAATTAATTTGTGATGGTAATGGTGCAAATGAGATTAGATGGCTATGTTCCTGAGATGGAAGTGTGTCTATGAGATTGTGATGTGTTTGTGAGACTGGATTGTATGAATGATAATGTGTTGCTTGTGTGTGAGTTAGATAGTTACCACGAGGTACTATTTGGTATAGTTTTAGTGTACATATGGAATTATAGATGTCTCTAAAGGAGGTACCTAGACTTCAATGGTATTCTAGTCACATAGACACGGGTATCATGTGGTGGAAGTCGATGGAGGTTTCAACTGCACTTACCATTGGGTGGGAGGAGTCATCAATTCTTTGATAGGTTTGTGTGGGAATCACTGTAACGTGTGATTGCCAGAATAGGAATAAACGTGTAATCTTGAGGTAAAAAAGACTCTGAAAGAATTAGCAATCCTGAGGTGAAAAATGTTTTGAAGGAATTAGAATCCTGAGGTGAAAAAGACTCTTAAGGGGTTGTGTTTATGGCTTGGTAATCGTATGCTAGGTGTTAGCCTCTGAGATTGAGGACTCTATATAATTTTTCGAAAGAGTCGGCCTAGAACTTTAGGTACATGTAAAGTAATGTGTGTGATGAGTGTATGTAACTGAATTGTTTTATTATGATTATTTAAGTACTTGACTTTACTTGAATATATGATTAAGATGATGAGAATGTGAAGATTATATAAATTATTATTATTTTTATTGATTTTGTTTATATTAGTTTATCCTTATTTGTATTTGTGGTTTTGTTGATATTGCGTTGATCGTGTCTTCATACGGGAGGAGATAATAATACAAGTAAAAATTAAACAATAACTTCAATTCTTACTTAAAGAAAAATAAATTTTGTCATAATATTTGTAAAGACTTTTTATTTTAAAGTGATAAACTTTTTTTATATATATAGTGAATATTTTTATGTGTTTCCACGTTTACTTTTTTTTTTATAGTATTTTAAATTATTAATAATATGTTAATAAACTATTATTATGTTATAAATATAAAATAGATATATTTTGGATTCATTTGAAAAAAATATATATAATAATTAAATAAAATATTAAATAATTAAAATATATTTTAATAAATATGAAATTCTTAAATAAAAATTCATATGAATAAATATTTAATATTATTTATAAATTTAAAATTTATTCATAAATGAATTAATATTATAAATAAAATATTTAATATTAAATTATATAAAATAATTTTTATATGATTTATATATGAAATATATAACCTTTAAAATTAACCACATATTTGACATTAATTAATGGAAAACTTCAGCTGTAATTAGAGATAATACACTAATTAAAAATGAAATAAAATTATATTATATAACTAGACTATAAATCTTAGTTAATTTTATAAAGTAAGTTAGATATCATATTTATTTTCTACAATAATAATATATTTATGTTAGATTTTTTTTTAATCAACTATTTTTTACAAAATTTCATTTTATTGAAATAAGTTCAAATAGAAAATTATTTAAAGATTAAAAAATATAAAATTTTGGTCATAGTTGAATGAGTTTGTATAATGTAAAGTTAGGTATCAAATAGAAATAAATGATATTTCTAATTTGAGTCAATATGATCTTTTGATAGGGGTTTTAAATAAAATAATATTTGATTTTTTTTTATACTGAATTAATTATTTTGATTGATTTAGTTAAAAGGTCTTGAGAGAGAAAAAAATACTATGAATTTTCTTTGTGAATTAAAGAAAATAACTTAATTATAAAAAAAAAGTTAGAAGTGTAAATTTGAACAAAATAATCGAAATAAGTTTCAAATAGAAAATCATTTTAAAGATTCAAAAGTAAAATAATTTGATCATAGTTGAATGAGTTTGTACAATGTAAAGAAGTTAGGTATCAAAGATAAAGAAATGGTATTTCTAATTTTGAGTCAAATTGATCTTTTGATCATGGGTTCTAAATAAAAGAATATTTGAAATATTTTTTTGTTAAAACTGAATTATTTTGATTGATTTAGTTAAAAAGGGTCTTGAGGAAAAAAAAAAACTTATGAATTTCTTTAAGGAATTAAAGTAAAGAACTTAATTATATAAAAAGAATAGAAGTGTAAATTATAACAAAATATTATTGGAAGACACTAAAAATGTATTTCAACAAATTAAATCAAAGCATTAAAATTTGTAGATATTATTCTTGTTTCCCAAATATATATATATATATATATTAGTTTATATATTATTAACTGTATTAAATATTTTCTGGCCAAGATCCCCACATGCGAAGATGATCTCAGCCCTGAATTAAAGACAAAAATAAAGAATCTCGTCATATCCAAAATAAATCTAGAATATTCAAGTATGTTATTATTACTAAAGAATTGTCCTTAATTTCAAAATGGGAATAAACGATCACAATGGATCTCATAGTTAAAACCCCCAAAAGTAATTTTGCATTATTTCACGTTATAAATAGATATGTTTAACCCAGGTAATACTCACTTTCACTCTTACCTAATTCTAAACCCTGTCTACACTGTATACTAACTTGAGTGTCAGAGTGTAAATGCAGGTACCCCCTACACGGTCTTAAAGGAGTCAGGAGAGGACCGAGAAGGAGACTGGAGTGGGCTAAGAAGGAGTAAAAAAGGAGTAGCAGAGAAGGTACTCGACTTTTGTAAGTACATTTTGGCGCCCATCGTGGGGACGAGTGCATTTAGAGATATGGTGATCACCAGGAATATGAGTCAAGAAGAGTCTAGGAGACCGACTGAGGTCTCTCCCCCAAAAGAAAGGCTACTGAGTTCAAGAATATGAATCGAATCCAGTAACAAGAATTGAGGAGTCATCACTTTATTCAGTCTCAAATCAAGCATTATCATGGACAATTTAAGACTTGGATTCATGGTTAGTGTTATTTTTCTATTATTAGTGAATTTTTCATGAAACTTTTTCAGGCCAGAAAAGATCATTGAAATTGAAGATCAAGGTTACAATCTACACAAATAGTATCAAAAAACAAAATGGTTAAAGTGGGTAAGCATATTGCCACATGGCACCCTCACACTAAGAGGAGGTGAGTAGGCCAACCGACATCTCCACGAACGAAAGACGCATTAATTGATTTGCCAAAAAAAAAGTGATATTGGCATTGATTAGGGTTTGGCCAAACCCACTCTAAAGAAGATGAGGTCGACCCTTCTATTAGGGAGTGAACACATACTATGTGCCTTGTCGTGTCAACACTGTTTCCTCATCATCACCAAAAGAGACATTTTGTCCTTCCAATGTTGAAGATTTAGGCTCGTGATTAAAGTTGTTGTAAGGTAATATAATCTGTCTTGACACTATTTGGTGTGCAATTTGGTGCGGTAATTTGGAAAATGTTAAAAAGGAAGATATTTCTGGTAAAAGAATTTTCTCTATTCCTCCATTAATCTTTATTGTACCATTTGATAAGGGTGAATTTCAGGAAAATGTTAAAAAGGTGGATATTTCTAGTAAAGGAATTTTCTCTTTTCCTCCATTAATCTTTATTATCCCATTTGATAAGGGTGAATTTTAGGAAAATGTTAAAAAGGAGGATATTCTCTACTTCTCCATCAATCTTTATTACCCTATTTGATAAGGGTAAATTTTAAGGAAAGGTTGGCGATGATGAATGTAGTTATTGTAAAGAAAAAGGTCATTGGAAAGTACAATACCCAAAATTGAGCATCCATCCAATTCTGGTATCATCAACATTCCCAATACAACAAGATGAGTTGTTATTTCTTCAACACCAAAAGTAGAACCAATTTGCAGCTGTAGCTACTGTTAGATAAATTGCAAACAAAAAAAAACTTTATTACTTTCATATGACCATGACACTATAGGAAGCATGGTGGAATTTCGAAAGCTCATGTTTCTCACATCCCAAGATAAAAAACATCATCCTTGAGTAAGACCTCAGCCAATTTTGACTAAAAAGGTTACCTAAGTAAACACTCAGTCAAACACCACTAAAAAATGTCACCTGAGTCAGCACTCGGCTAAATATGATTGGAAAATGTCATTCGAGTCAGCACTCGACCAAATATAACTGAAAAATGTCACTTGAGTAAGTACTCGACCAAACATGACTGAAAAATGTGACCCAAGTAAGCACTCGGCCAATGACTAAAAAATGTCACCCGAGTAAGAACTCAGCCAAACATGATTGGAAAATGTCACCCGAGTAAGCACTCAGTCAATTTTGCCTGAAAAACATCATCCCCGAGTAAAACCTTGGCCAAATCTGACTAAAAAATGTCATATCAGAGTAGAACCTCGGTCAATTTTGATTGAAATACATAATTTCCTAGTAAAACCTCGGTCAACTTTGACCGAAACAAGTCATCTCTGAGTAAAATCTCGGTCAACTATGACTAAAACAAGTCATCTCCGAGTAAAATCTCGATCAACCACAACTGAAACAAGTCATCTCCAAGTAAAACCTTGGTCAACTATGACTGAAACAAGTCACCTTTGAGTCCATCTCGATCAACTATAACTTAAACAAGTCACTCTCGAGCCCATCTCGATCACTCGGTCTCATCTGAGTATAAATAACATCTTGGTCACTCGGCCTCATCCGAGTATAAATAACATCTTGGTCACTCGGCCTCATCTGAGTATAAATAACATCTTGATCACTCGACCTCATCCGAGTATAAATAACATCTTGGTCACTCGACCTCATTCGAGTATAAATAACATCTTGGTCACTCAGCCTCATTTGAGTATAAATAACATTTTGGTCACTCAGCCTCATTCGAGTATAAATAACATCTTGGTCACTTAGCTCATCCAAGTATAAATAACATCTTGGTAACTTGGCCCCATCCAAATATAAATAACATCTTGATAACTTCACCTCATCCGAGTACAGCTTGGTAGCTCGGTCTCATTTGAGTGCAACTAGGCAAGATTTGCCTCATCCGAATATAACTTGGCAATTTAGACTCATCTCGAGCATATTTCAACAACTCGAGTATAGATAAACAAAATAAATCTTAGTCGCTTCAATTCCTATGAAAGTCTTGCGACTAAGGGGACTTGTGTACTGGAAATTTCCCAATCGAGATCCTCCTAGGCCGAAGTAACCTCAAGTTCAAAGAATCACTTCGTCTGCCCAAGTTCAAAGAATCCCTCGGTCCGCCTGAGTTCCACTACCACCAATGTGGAGCAATCACTCAGCTATTTTGAGTTTGATTAAATCCAAAGTGGAAGAGTCACTCGGCTATCCTGGGTTCGACTAACCTCAAAGTGGAAAAGCCACTCGGTCACACCCGAACTAGGCCAAAACATGTGCTTAAGAGTCCAAATTAAAGAGGCAAACTAATTAACCACAAGCAAAGTTCATAATGCCACCAAAATTTAAAGCTAATTGAGAGTCAAGAACCCCGTGGCCGAAATCATTCAGTCGTTTCAGTTCTACAAACTTTATGACTTGGGGGGCTTGTGTACTGGATATTCCTTGGTTGAGATCCCCGCACGCCAAGATGACTTCAACCTTGACTTGAAGACAAAGAAATATGAAATCCTGCCATATCCGAGATAAATCTGGTATATTCAAATATGTTATTATTACTAAAGATTTGCCCTTAATCCCAAAATGGGAATAAACGATTACAATAGATCTCATAGTTAAAACCCCCAAAGGTAATTCTATATTATTTCACATTATAAATAGATATGTCTAACCCAAGTAATACTCACTCTCACTCTTAACCTAATTCTAAACCTTGCCTACACTTTATACTGACTTGAGCATCGGAGTCTAAACGCAGGTACCCCCTACGCGGTCCTGAAGGAGTTAGGAGTGGACCGAGAAGGAGACTGGAGTAGACTGAGAAGGAGACTGGAGTAGACTAAGAAAGAAACTAGAGCACACTAAGAAGGAGTCGAAAAGAAGTAGTAAAGAAGGTACTCAGCTCTTATAAATACACTAAATTAAAATTATTTAGTTGATTTTTTTTTTATATTCGAATTAAGATTGATATTAGAATACCATTCAACATTGATTATAGGAAATTTACCATATCAATTCGAAAGTCATTGTTAAAATAGGTGTTTGTTAAAAATAATAACATTTAATATTGGTTTCAAATTGATGTTGAAGTTGTCACATCCAACATCGATTATATTTTAAATTGATGTTAAAATTTGAAAAATAAGAGATATTTATGTATGTTAGACTTTCTACGTCAATTAAGAACACAACCAACATAAAATATTAAACTTTCTATGTCAATTAAGGTAACAATCGATGTAAAAGGTCTTATTTTTTTAAATGCAAATTTTGCTTTGGTTAATTTCTCACATATTTATCACTTGTAAATTGAAAAACAATGAACAAAAACTAAAAATTTATAACAATTGAGAAAGATATATTAACAAATAATTGTACAATAATACAATTGTACTATAATCTATTCTTAACTTGTAAAAAATTTATTACCCATCTATTTCTAACATCTTCTATTATTTTAATAAGCAATAGTTCATTTCCCCAAAATACTTATAACAACAAAATAAAAATCAATATAATATAATAATATATGTAAATTATTGAAAGAGATAATAAAAATTAATTAGCTAACTTGGGTCCAATTATTTTTAATATTACCACTAATTTGAGCCACATCTAAGTACATATCATAGTAGGCACACTTTGTTAGGTATTCAAGGAGGGGTAACATCAAAAAGATTTTCACCAATGGGGTAAACCACAACAATATAAGTGAATACGACTCCACTTCTTACCCAAAACCTTAAGGTTGCGGGTTTGTGTGTCTTTCTCCCTTATATGCTATTCAACCTTCCCATTTCTACCCAATGTGGGATTTCAACTCACCTTGAACTCCAACAATCTCCCCCTCAAGTGTGAGTTCCTTCCACATTGGCACATACTCCCCCTCCAACAGAAGCATCATGAGTTTTCGAGTGGTGAACTTACTTTGACTTTTAACTTATACCGCCATCGTTTGATGGGACACGCTTACCTGAAACCCCATGTCAGAAAGACTTTCGATACAAGGATCCACCTTGACTTAGGATGATCCCTCACCTACTCCTCGTGGGCCGGACAAATCTGGCTCTGATACCACTGTTAGGTATCCAAGGATGGGAGTTAACCGGTGAGATTTTTAAAAATGAGAATAAACCACAACTATATAAGTGAATACGACTCCACTTCTTACCCAAAACCTTAAGGCTAAGGGTTTGTGTGTCTTTCTCTCTTATATACTATTCAACCTTCTTATTTCTACCTAATATGGGATTTCAACTCACCTTGAACTCCAACCATCTTCCCCTTAAACGTGATATATTAATTAGTAGAGTAAAATAATGCATATATAAGAGAATATAGAATAACTTATGTTGATGCAATCTATTGTCGATTGTTGCTTTTATTGTATTGCGGAGCTTAACTATTGAGAAGACATTGCTTAAGAAAGTATTAATATAATTAAATACTGAAAAATAAAAATTATAACTATAAGATAACAAATATAATATTTTTTGTATTCATAGCAAGTCTTTTGTTCAATAAGAAAAACCAATATGCAAGATTATTTTTAGAACAAATAACTAAAAGTTATCAATGATGTTTATATAATTACAAATTGTTTGAATATATTTTAAATAGTAATATAAATAATTATTAGTAATGATTACTTAATAACGTATGTAAGCACTAAGGTAAATGTTTCTTTGACTCTAATATCAAATTCTAGATGTATTTTTGAACTTTTCTCTTATTTAATGACTTTTGTATGGACTTGGATTGAAGAAATTATACACATGTAATCCTCTTCATATAACATCCTAACATCCTAAAATATGCAAAATTATTTTTAATATATACCTTAGATATTAAAGAAATTGAAATTACAAAATATGAGTAATAAAATATATATACTTGCATGGTAAACAATAATAATAACTCTAAGACATCAATATGGACAATATAGAGGGAAAAATTTAAGATTGTCTACCCCAAACTTATGTGCATCCCAATAAACTTAAAAAGAATTTATGGAAAATTTCGGGACAATAGATAACAACTAAAATACTGGGTTTGTTGGAACCTCACCATCTACTACATTATCTTTAATAAGTATAGGAGTAACAATAGGTGTAGCTAATTTCTTTGGTTTATCAACATCTTAAATATGTTATAAATATTAAATTAATAACATAGAAACATGACTTATGAAACCTTAACATGTGATAGTTAAAACTAGTCAATTTCTTTGATTTATCGACATAAACTAGTCTTCTCTTTCGTTGACAAAGTGTGACATGGTGGTGGTAGATATGTTCTCTTACCTTTAGACCTTGGATGTAATTCTAAACGTATTCCCATTTCACAAAGATCTTGATAAACATTGACTTCATCCTTTGTCTTGCCTTTGATGTTCAAGAATGTGCTAATGAGACTATCACATACATTCTTTTCCATATGCATAACATCAATACAATGTCGTACATTTAGATGACACCAATATAGAAAGGTCAAAGAAAATTAACCTCTTCTTACATATATTTGACACCAATATAGAGAGGTCAAAGAAAATTGACCTCTTCTTACATATGTTTTCATCATATGACTTTTTTTATGTCTTTTTAAAGGAAATATTATACTTTTCACTTGGTCATAAACTTTCTCACCAATTAAAATTTTTATGGCAATTTGATCTTCCTAACAACCATTAAAAGCTTTATTTAGTCTATATTATAGGTGGTTATGTGTAAAAAATTTCTTGTGTCTCTTATAAACTATCCTCTTTCCATGTTTCGATGTAGATAAATTGTATGTTCTTGATAGATAGGACAAGTATGATAACTCTTGACACTATACCCACTCAAGTTCTCATATGTTGGGAAGCCATTTATGGTACAAAATAATATTACATGTAACTTGAATGTTTACTACTAATACCCATCAAACATTTCTATAGCTTCCTCAAAAAAAAAAATTATCTTTATCATGTTCAAGTTGTCTTGCACTTACAATCATCATAGATAACATAACATATTTGTGTTTCATGCACAACCAATGTGGAAAGTTGTAAATGAATAATAAAAATAAACATAAACTATAGTTAAGTTACCAAAATAATTCATTTCCTCCATAACTAGTTGAAGTATAAAGTTTCTTGCTTTACTCCTAAGAATTGGAAATAAACGATCAATTTTCTTTCACCGAAGAGAATTAGCCAGATGTCGAAATTGTCCATCATTTTGTATTTCATTGGAACGCCATATAAGGCTTTATAAATCTTGTTCACTAGCAAAAAATAGCTTAAAATTTGTAATTATTGAAAGATACCATATAACCTTTGTATGAGGACCCTTTCTATCATTTCCTTCATTAGTATCATCTCTATCCTTCACTTTGTAACGTGATACACCACATTTGGGACACTTATGCAAAGATTCAAACTCTTTTTTATATAATATACAATCATTAGGACAAGCATGTACCTTTTTATATTATAAGTCTACCGAACAAAGTATCTTCTTTGCTTTATACATATAGTTTGACATGGTGTTATCATTTGGTTGCATATCCTCCAGAATTTCTAATAATTTAGTAAAACTCTTATCACTTGAACCATATTTTGCCTTCAAATTGACCAATCTTAATCCAAATGACAACCATGTGAAACTTGCCCACCTAGGATACAAAGGTATCTCTGAATCGGTCTTCAATCTATCATATGTAGGTGCATGTGCTCGAAGAAATCTCTCTTGACCCACATCACGAAGCATATCCTCTATTCGATCTCAATACGAACATCCTCCTCCTCTGTTTGTGATATTGGTGAAGTATGAATCACTTCATCGTGTCATATTCATGTGGTATAATTCTTAGAACTCATAATAGATAAGATACTCTGGTATTATGTTTATGGTTTGTACTCTGCCATTAACACAATTAACAAGGTGCAATATAATTTTTCATTCATATTGGGCCCATTTCATTCGGCAAATTCAAAAAATTCTTCATCTCCATTCTCGTACTCTTTAAACAAAAAACTTAATAATATTCAACTTTGGTCCATTTTGCAATATGAGACTACAATTCAAGAGTCAATAAAATGATTAATATTACATTAATCATTCTATTAAATTTCAAACAAAAAATTATGATTCACACATAAATTATAAATTAAGAGTTAAATATATAACCATTACAATCCAATAAACTTCATATGCGTTGAACATAGTAGATTTCTAATAAAAATTTGACAAAATCTCCTCTATTTTTTTCCACAAATCAGATTTTAAAATAAAATCAAACCTATCAAATAAATACATATTGACAATATAAAATCAATCTCAAATCCAATATAAATAAAGTAATGCTAGATATTATTTAGGGCACCACTCACTCCTCATATGAAATTTCATCATATGGTTTCTTACATGTTAGAATTTAGTTAATTTAATATAGTTGCAAAGAAATTCAATTTTCTTTGGAAGTTCAATCTCTTGTTATAGCCAATATAAGTTTTTTTTATTATTATTATAGAAAGTTGAGTTCTATATATTGATTCTAGTCTCACAGAACATTTTGAAAATGGTGTTGTGAAGCGTGAGGACTTATAAATATAAAATATTTTAGAAAATAATATCAAATATATATAATAGATGAAAATATTTCATTATGTTATAATATTACCATAATTTAAAAAGCACATGTATTATATAGATTAGATAATTCATTTTAACAATAAAGTCAACAATATTAACATAACCCTTTTTAAAAATGTTTTTAGTGGAGAAAGGAAGGATATGACAATAGCATACTCATGATCAATATCTGAATTCTACAACCAAAACACAATGTATGGCACTATATATATTTGACCATTTTTCCATAAAATAACTAAACACAAGCATTAGTTTGGGGGCATATAGGGATGAAGAGAGTTGTAGGCAATTTGTGCAGCAGGTGTAGGTAAAGATTAAAAAGAATAATATATCCTTTTTAATACTAAAGTCATACGGATATTTTGTTAGATCTATCCTAAATTGGATTAGGAGATAATTTTTTAATTTTTAGAACCAATTACTTAATGAAAATTTATTAATGTAAATTTGTTATGAAAGTTCATTTATGAATATATATATTTTTTGGATACCCACATGATATTCATAATTCATTCAACACAATTTATTTCTGTTCAGGAATATGGTTGAAATTTTATTTATACAGTATTTTAACGCTGAATTGTGTACATAAATACGATGCGTTCAGCAGATTGTAATGCCATCTGAATATTCTTAAATATATATGTGTTTATAAAATATTTTTCATTTATTATCTAGAAACTATTTAACTTTTAAAAAAATTCTTAAATACATTAAAAACTTCTCTCATTAATCCCATATCCAAAAAAATTTTAATCCAATTCAAACTAAAAAATTTGAAATACTAGAAACAAATTACATTTCAATGATTGAGAAGAAGCATACATGAAATTGGAAAATGGCAATGGGGAAGTCAAGAGAGAAGGAAACATGCTAGGGAGAAAGAGAACCTATTTTAAATAGCTATTTCAAAAATATGAGTGCATTTCAACTTAATATTCAACGGGATAGAGAGGAACATACTTGAAACTAAATTATAACCCTAAAACCCTAAATATATATATATATATATATATATAATTTAACAGTTAAATTAATAAAAATAGTATTTTATATAAATTTATAAATTATATAAAAGCAAGTGTTACACGATTCTTTCTATTTTTTAATATTTATTTTTGTGATATAGACCAATTAATTTAAGACTGGGTCCAAGTTTATGCGAAACGAAATCATATATTAATGTGAAGAAACTCCGATAGTCAAATGTGTTGAAAGTGACTATTCACGTTCACCAGGAGAAAAAACAAACAGAAATAAAATATTCACAATATTAAAATATACCATAACCTATCTAAATGTTTTTCACTTAACTACGATATGAAATTATACTTAACTTTTAAGTTAATTGAAAAAATATATATACTTTTTTAAATAAAATTTTTATAAAAATAAAGAAATAATATTTCAAAATCAAATATTTTTATAGAATAGAAAAAATAACTTAATTATATTTTTCATCCCTAAAATTTAAGATGGTTCTAGATTTGATCCTCTAAATTTAAAAAGAAATATTTATTTTTAAGAAAATATAATTTTAATCCTTATATATCAAATTCGAGAAATTAAAATAAAATTTTTAAAGTTATTTTTAATCTCTTAACTTTAGTTTATAGAAATTAAAATTATATATATTTTTTAATTTCGAGAATACTAAATAAATATTTTTTAATTTAAAAGCTCAAAACTAAAATCATTCTAAATATTAGGGAATAAAAACATAATTAAATAAAAATTATAAATATTAAGTATAAAATGATAATAAAATTTCAAAATAAATTTAAAAAAAAACTAAAATAAATACATGACCCTTTTACCTTGATATCACACCTAATTAAGTATCTTATAAAATAAACATAAACGAAATATAAGTTTTCTTATTCACAATTTTGTCTTCCTTATAAAAAAACATATTTACATGCAAAGATTGAGATTGAGCATATTTTCTTTACTTCTTATTAAATTAAGCAATAGTTTTGGGTCATAAACAAAATTATAGGTCTAGTTTTGCACTTATAATAAATTTTAAGTATGTTTATAATTCAAAAATAATAATTTCTATTGAGATAAATATCTCAATTTTATATACAATATTATTATTTAAATAATATAATATTATTTTTGACAATAGTTATTTAACTGGATTTTTATCTCATTTCATAACATTCAATCTTCATTTATCATTGTAGCTTTTAAATACATGTATTTATAGATTCAATGATCAGTCAGATTTTAAGAATATTAAAAAAATATATATAGAATATCTAGTTATAAGACCTTTTTTACTATTTTTTTCTGATTTCTTCTCAATTGGTTTCTGAATCCTTCTCGATTTGTTCCTAATTCCCTCTGAATCGCGTAGGGGTATTTATATTTAAGTTAGTATACAATGTAAGTAGGGTTTAAAATTAGGTTGAGATTGAGTATTACCTTGACTAAACATATCTATTTATAATATAAAATAATACAAAATTATCTTCCGTAAACTCTAAGTGTGAGATCACTAGGATCATATATTTTTTTTTTTTAGGATTGTCTACGAATCTTCCATTAATATTGTGAGATTTTCCAAAATTGACGGTCTCTTATAGAAAATCTGGGATGAGTCTTTATTGTAAGAAATTTAATCCAGATATGATGGGATCTTTCCTTAATATCTGAGTTGGACATATCTTAACCTACGATGATACTGACCAAAATATCTGATCCAAAATATAAATATGATTCTCATTGTACTAATGTATCACAAGAAATTACACTCATATGAGTAATATACTCATGAAAAACTTTACGTACCAAATATTTAGTATGAAATCATGAAATCAATATCATTTGACTTAGTTATATTTCTATTGATATGGGAGTAAAGAATAATTGATTGATTGTTACAATAAAGTTTTAATAGTCTTTCGATATCATCAATGACAAAATTACAACCATATTTTATAATTGGATATTTCAAAAACATGTAATAAAATTTGTAATCATGATCGAAAAAGTTACCATAAATAATCTATTGAGAATTTAAAATAGATAAATTTATTTAATCTATTATACCTTTTAATTTCTTTTTAAAATAAAGATTAATTCTTATATATCGCACTATGAAAGACAAGATATCCTAATAAGATTGACACCTCCTATTCTACATTATAATATTGTTTTACATTATTATTAAATTTGATAAAAAAATATTTTAATTTTATATTACTTTTTTATATGATTATATTATCATAAATGACCCATTTAAAGTATTCTTTTATTGTACAAACCAATTATGCCTTTACATATTTATTGGTTATATTAATTGCGTTGAATGAAGTTTGCTTTTTTTCTAAAATGACCAATTCTTAGCCTTAGACCAATTCTTAGGCCTCTTTGTAGGAAAACAAGCTAGATCATGTCCTCCAAATCAACCTTGTTTTTTAGGTAGGATTGGGTTAAATAACTACAACTATAAAAGAAAAAAAAAAAAGTTATCAAACTAAATTTATCTATATTTTTAAAGAAATTAATTATATTTTTATATTCTTAAGATAAAATATGATGATTTTTTTTATTAGAATAATTAATATATAGAAATATTATTATAGAATTATAAAAACAAACTTGTATAAAATAACATAATTATATATTCTCTTCTATATATATTTTTAATTTTTTTATTCAATTACATATAATACACAACATAATTTTTTTTTTTTTTAATATAGTATTAAAGAGATATCATCTTCCATGACTTATTTTATCATTAATCAATTGTTAGACCATAATTTTTTCTTAGATGCATGGTCCTACCTTTACCTTAGCATTTTTTTCCCTAACATTCACCATGCCCTCTTTTTTTTTTTTTTTTTTTTTTTTTTTTTTAATTTTTAGGAGTCATCATTTCTTTTAAACATTATTTTTCATAAGTTACCATTTGTCGTTAATATTTTATCTAGTAGATACTATTTACCGTTGACAAATTTCTTGGTAACATTGTTTGACATATATTGTTTAGCGTTGATTTTTTTGGTATGATTTGTTTGTCGATAGTATTTTTTTTCAACTGATGTTGTTCTTCACTAAAAATTTTTTTAGTAGATACTATTTACTATCAATATTTTTTAAATTAATGTTTTTTTAGCAAGTATTATTCATCACTAATCTTTTATTTCTTGAGCTAAATAACTTGCCAGTGTGTTCATCTAACCATTTACTTTTAAAATTTTTAAAATTAACTTATTTATATATATATATATATATATATATATATATATAAACAAAGGGAGAGGCTTGTTAAATTATTATGAAAACTAACACATGTTGGCATGTTGGCTTTTAGCAATTATTTCATAATCTAACAATTATCTCATATTACACAATTAGTTCCAAGCCCATTATCAGATAATTATTCGGTTTTTCCGAATTTTCTATTATGCAATTTAGAACTTTGTGATAGTTAGAACCTTATATATTATATATTATATATGTAGTACACCATCATCAAGTTTTTATCTATTACAATTGATTGTTTATATGTTTTAATATATGTTTTAAAATATATTATTATTTATTTATTATTTGAATTATAAAAATGATTAAATATAAATATTTTGTTTTCTTAATATTCAATGACAAATATAATTTTAATAAATTAGAGAATAGTTATAACATCTTTAATCTATTAATATTTATAATCATATTATAAACATTAATTGTAATTAATTGTATGTAATATAATAAAATATATTATTATATTAATGTAATTAATTAAGATAAAATATTATATTATATTTCTACTCATAAGAATTAAGAAAAATAATACAGTCTAATAATTTTTGTCATAAAATTATACGAGTTTAAATTAAACAAAACTTTAGCATACAAGAAAGTTTTATGTTACTAGATTCATTAATTAAGACATATTTTACATTGGTAAAATATGACATTCATTATAGTCTCAAATTATGACTATGAGCATATATTTTAACTTTGTAGTTTGCAATCTGTGAATTTTTCTGATATCAGGTGTGGTATTCCCAAATTAAGAGGAGATAATTATAAGATTTGGAAGAAGAGAGTTTTTCTCCATTTAGGCTAGATGGACATTGATTATGTTATTAGGAAACATGAACCATTGGTTATTATTGAGAAGAACACTTTAGATGTCGTTGATCTTTATGAAAAGTGGGAGAGTTCAAATTGTCTCTCTATAACTTTTATAAAGACCAACATCTCTACTAGAATCTACCATTATACTGACCAGTATGACAATGTCAGAGATTTACTAAAGATCATTGATGAGCAATTTTTCACATCGGATAAATCTCTTACCAGCACCCTCATAATGTAATTTTCATTCTTAAGGCTCATCAGGATTAAGGGAGTGTGTGATCATATCATGTGCATAAGGGACATTGTGACTCAACTAAAAGTCCTGGAGGTTATCATATCTGATTATTTTCTAGTACATTATATTTTGTGTATTTTGCCTCATCAGTATGCTCCATTTAAAATATCTGACAACACACATAAAGATAAGTGGTCTATTAATGAATTACTGACCATGTGTGTGCAAGAAGAGAGATTGCTTATGGAAGAAAGTGAAATGGTAAACTTGACTACTTATATCAAGAAAAAGAAGAATGAAGTTAACTAACTAGAAGGGAAAATTTTCTACTCAACCAATTATTAAGAAAGAGTCCAAGTGTTTTTTCTATAAAAAGAAAGATCACATGAAGAAGGATTGCGCAAAATTTAAGAATTGGTTAGATAAGAAAGACATTTTCTTTACTTTTGTCTGTTATGAATCTAATATAACTAGTATTAGTCATGACACATGGTGGATTGATTCTAGATCTACAATCCATGTTTGTAATACCTTGTAAGGTACGCAAAACCTAAGAAAATCAATGAGAAGAGCAATACATCTATTCAGGAAGTAAGATGACCTCACATGTGGAGATCATTGGGACGTGTAAAGTAACTTTAAGTAGTGGTTTTGTTTTATGTTTGGACAAAACCTTCTATGTTCCTAGTTTTTCTAAAAAATTGATTTCCATTTTACAACTTGTATCTATGATATTTTCATTTAATTTTATAAATTATGGTTTTACTTTACTGAATAAATCAAAGGTTGTTGATTTTGGTCAACTATGAAATGGTCTTTACTCCATTGATTTATAAAATTAAATTACTCATAATTCTATGCATGTTTCTTCTGGGTTAAAACAATGTGTTGTGAATTAGGATTCCTCTATGTTGTGGCACCAGAAATTGGGACATATCTCCATTGAGAGAATTAAACGATTGGTGAATGATGGAGTACTTAGTACTTTAGATTTTACTGATTTTGAAACTTGTGTGGATTAAGGGTAAGCAAACTAACAAGTCCAAAAATGGTGCTAAAAGGAGTTCAAGCTTATTAGAAATCATTCATACAAATATTTGTTGTCTACATATGGATGCAAGTAGCCCGAAATACTTCATCACCTTTATAGATTGTTACTCACGATATATGTATTTCTACTTACTTCGTTCTAAGGATGAAGCTTTGGATGCCTTTAAAATTTTTAAGGCTGAAGTAGAGTTACAATGCGGAAAACAAATTAAGATTGTGAGATCAGATAGAGGTGGAGAGTATTATGGTAGATACATAGACAGTGGACAAGCACTTGGTCCATTTGTGAAATTTCTTTAAGAGTATGAGATGGTTGCGCAATAAACTATGCCTTGTTCTCTAAATCATAATGGTGTGGTAGAAAGAAGAAATTGAACTTTAATGAAGATGGTGAGAAGCATGAGGAGAAATGCTAAACTTCTTTAATTCTTGTAGATTGAAGCACTTAAGACGTTTGTGTATATAGTAAATTGAGATACCTCTTGAGCTATTTAAAGGTTGAAAATCCAATTTAGGACATATATGTGTTTGAGGATGTCCATCTAAAATAAGAATTTATAACCCACAAGAGAAGAAACTAGACCCTACGACTATTAGTGGGTATTTTATTGGATATGCTGAAAAGTTCAATGAGTATACATTCTATTGTCCATCTCATAGCACTAGAATTGTGGAATCAAGAAATGCAAAATTTCTTGAAAACGACTTTATTAGAGGGAGTGATTCAATTCAAGATATTAATTTTGAAAAGGATCATTATGAAGATCAAATTTCTCAATCAAGTGATAACTATTAGTCATTCACGCTTCTCCAGTTCAAAGGTATGTTAGACAATCAATTACTCAAGTTTCACAATTTGTTGAAAATGATAATGTAGATCAAGTTGTTAAAGAGGAACAACAACTAAATGTTGAATGACCTATTGAGCAATAAGTTGAACAACAAATTTCTCATCAAGATAGTGAGACAACATTAAGAAAATCTACAAGAGTCAAAAGATCAACAATTTCTAGTAATTATGAAGTGTATTTACAAGAATCAAATTATAACATTGGAGCTGAAAATGATCCTGAAACGTTTTCATAAGTCATAAATTCTAAGGAATCGGATTTGTGGTATAATGCTATGAAAGATGAGGTGAATTCTATGGCGTCTAATCAAGTTTAGGATCTTGTTAAGTTTCTTAATGATGTAAAATCTATTGGATATAGATGTGTCTTTAGAACTAAATAAGACTCACAAGGTAACATTGAGAGACATAAAGCAAGACTCGAAGGGTTCACTCAAAGAGAAGGAATCGATTACAAGGAGACTTTTTCTCTTGTATCTATGAAGGATTATTTATGGATTATCATAGCATTAATAGCTCATTTTGATTTTGAGTTACATCAAATGGATGTGAAAACGACCTTTCTTAATGGTGATCTAGAAGAAGAGGTTTATACCTGAAGGATTCTTCTCTAGTGATGGTGAAAACTTAGTATGTGAGCTTAATAAATCCGTCTATGGGTTAAAACAAGCTTTGCGCCAATGGTATTTAAAATTTCATGAAGTTATTTCTTTGTTTGGTTTTGAAGAAAACATTAAGGATCAATGTATTTACTAGAAGGTTAGTGAGAGAAAGATTTGCTTTCAACTAATGACAAGGGAATGGTATATAAGGAGAAACAATTTCTCTCAAATAACTTTGATATAAAAGATATGGGAGAGACATCTTAAATCATAGACATTAAGATTTATAGAGAAAGATCTCGAGGTATTTTGGGTTTATCTCAAGAGATCTATATCAACAAAGTTTTAGAGAGGTTTAACATGAAAGAATATTCACCAAGTGTGGCTCCCATTATGAAGGGTGATAAACTTGAATTGGGTTAGTGCCAAAAAAATGATTTTGAGTGGGAACCCATGAAGAATATTCCATATGCTTCAGCTATTGGAAGTCTTATGTATGCTTAGGTTTGCACTAGATCAGACATTACATTTGCAGTTGAAGTTTTGGGAAGATATTAGAGTAATCCAAGTGTTAACTACTAGAAAGCTACAAAGAAGGTAATAAGATACCTTTAAGTAACAAAAGATTCCATCCTCATATATAGACGGATTGATAGTTTGTAGGTGATAGGAAACTCTAATTCAGACTTTGCTGGTTGCATTGATACTAGAAAATCCACATTTGATTACATTTTTATGCTAACTTGTAAAGCTGTGTCTTGAAGCAGTAGAAAATAGACTTTGACTGCTACTTCCACTATGGAGGTTAATTTCGTTTCTTACATGGTGTATGGTTGAAGAGTTTTATATCTAGGCTTAAAGTTGTGGACTCAATTACTAGGCTGTTGAAGATATATTGTGATAAATCTGTTACAGTATTTATGGGTAAGAATAATAAGAGTGGAAGTCGAAGTAAACACATTGACATTAAATATTTAGTCATAAGAGAATGTGTTAAGGAAAAGAAAGTGGTCATTAAGCACATTAGCACCGGGTTGATAATTGATGATGCTTTGACCAAAGGCACGTCATTAAAGAATTTTAAGGATCATGTAACACAAATGAGACTTTGTTTCATAATGTGACAATTAGTAATTTTATAAAACTCTTATTTAATTTGATGATTTTTCATTTATTTATGCACAAATATCATTTAGTTTGACCTAAAATAAATGCAAAAGTTTTATTTATTAATGTTAAGAGCTTTTGATGAAAGACTTTATATATTGTGATATATGAAAGATAATACTTATTATTAGAAGACTTGTCACCGTGATTAATATATTAGTAAGAGAATGGAATAAATGAATCAAATAAGAGAATGTTGACTTTTAGCGATTATCTCATGATCTAACGATTATTCCATATTATACAAAGTAATCTATTTTCTGAAATCCATTATTTTTTCTATTTTTTTAGTTGTGCAGTCTAAAACTCTGTAATAACTAAAATTTTATAAATATCACATATATTTATCAAATTGTTGTATTTTTAAGTATAACATATTCTTCCCTATTTTAAAGATTTAAGATTTGAAACAATAAGTACATTTTAGATAACTTTAATACTGGGAGGTTAGTATTATTTTTTTTCTCTGTTTTAGATGTTTTACAACATAATCTCTTTTAAAAATAAAAAATAAAAATTTGACGGATAATAAACTAAAATTTAACTTTTTAAATTAATGAGAGAGAAAAATGATACATTCCTGTTCTGAATTTATTATTAAAGACATGATTGAAATATGATTTTATCTCTTAACTTTATAATGAATTTATAAAATAAGATTTATATTTTAATGGCTAAGTTAACAAAATTTATAAAATATATCTAGTGAAAAAATATGATTTAAATTAAACTAAATTATTATTTATTTAGTTATATAATCTACCATTATATAATTTAATCATCTATCTCATAGGTTAATAGATAGATTGATATCACTTTTAAAATAATAATAATTTATTATATATATAAATATATCATAATTTATATATCAAAACATCTAATTTAAAATGTAAAAATATTAAAAGAAAAACATAAGTGAAAAATAATTCGCTAATTCGTCATTAAACCAATTTAAGACATCACAATTCATTTAAATTTTAAACTAAACCAATAAACACTTTTATTATCTTGATTGAACTATCTTATTCGATATGCTAATATTGTAAAATAAAGTTTACGTTCTATTTTATTTATTGTAAAATATAAAACTAAACAATAAATTAGAATATGAAATTAAAATATAAATTTAAGTGTAATATTGTAAAATAAAGTTTACGTTGTATTCTATTTATAGAGTCTATTTTAATGTTACGCGATCTCCATTCATTTGTTTATATCGTTAAAGTTGAAAGATAAGATTGTGAAATGCATAAATGTTTATCGTTTGTAGTATTTTTCTGGGTGTGATGTGAACATAATTGTCTCTGGTAGTATGCATGTGATGGAGACAGAAAAAAAATGAATAAATTAGAAGAGAATGAATAATTAAAATTAGGTTGGGAATGTATTTGAATAATGGGATTAAGATGAGAACAAAACTAGGTGCCGACCAAGAAGAGATTGAAGGTTGGTAGCACGTTGAAGTGCTGAAAAAGGTTTGAAGCTTCGCATATCATATGCAATGTATGCGTGGGACCACATCTCTCACAAATAAATAACACCATCATCATACCATATTATTCTCTTTTTCATCATACTTCTTTACTTTCTATTATAAAATCAAATTTTCAAAAATATCTTCAATATAAAATCTTTTACTTTCTTAAATACGCAGATTAATCTCTTTACAAATTTTCTCAAACACTTATTCTATATTTCTTCATTTTCTTGTTTTCAATATTAATTCCATATTTAAGTTAGTATATAATATTAATATTGATAAAGTTTAATATTAAATTAAAAAATATAATATTAATAAAGTTTTTAAAAGATGTTATTTTATTTTAATTAGGTGTGAATTTATTTTATTTTAAAAATTTTAAATATAAGATTCATTATAATTATATTTTTTTTAAATTATATATAAATATTTTATTATAATAGATTTAAGTATGATATTGTAAGATTTTTTAAAATTGTAAATCTTTTAATCAAAATTCAAAATAGATCTTTAATATAAAAAGATTCATTTTTCTTTAATATTTAAGTATGATATTTGAGTATAAATATCTTGATTTATAAAAATTTTTAATCAAGAAATATCTATTAAACAAAATTAGTATATTAGAATTTATTACAAATTAAAATTATTATTATTATTATTATTTATAATAATAATATTAATAATAAAAATAAAAATAATAATAATATAGTTTCGTCGGCGTCACCCAATACGTCATTCAACCTTGCGGCTTTTATTCTTCCTGTCTCCTCCAGTTTCATGCACCGCTCCAATATAAAATACACCGCTTTTTTTTTTTTTTTTTCATCTTTTCATTATAGCATGTACTTCTAAAAGAGATATAGAACGGAGACAAAAAAATAAACAAATGAAAAAAAAAATTAGAGAAAAGAGAAACCAATAATATGTGAAAAGTGAAATTCACTAGTTATTTTTATTATATTTACTTAACTATATTCTTAATTCTTAAGATTTTAGATAAATAGAATTTTAGTTTTCAAATTTAAAAATATTAATTTAATCTTTAAATATGTATGAATATGGTTTTAATCCTGTAAAGATTAAAATAATATTTTAAATAATTTTTAACTCTTTAAATTTAGCATTTAAAAATTATAAATATATTTTTCTAAATTTAAAGTATTTAAATCAATTTACAAAATTCAAAATATAATAAATTTATTATATTCATAATTTATTTCAAGTCATTTTTTATTTTTTGTTTTCGTAAACCAAACATATTTATTTTTATTTTATAAATTTTTTTATTTCCATTTATCATATTTTTTAGTACTTGCTTTAATTTTTTAGTTTAATATTAATACATTAATATTATAAACAGTTTTACACGATTATTTAATATAAATTTTCAAATAATTGTTATAAATTTTTATAAATTCATTATGATGATATGTGATTGGATTACAATATAAATATAATTTTTTCTCTTAATTTATGTTATGCTCAATTTTTTTATTTAATTAGAAAGAAAGTGGTTTAGAATTAAAAAAAAAAAAAGAAAAAAAAAGAAAAAAAAAAGACAATTTTAGTAGCATACCAATCACATAGACAATTCGTTATTGATACTTTCTTAACTAATAGGAGAAATAATAGTAAAATACTACAAATTAAACAATATAAAATATATAATTTTTATATTCATGTAATTATGTTTATTAAATTATTCATCTAATTTTAAAATATTAAAATAACATATTAAAATAAAATCTTCCAATTTCATTTAATATTTACTAACTACGTTTATTTACAGTATTATTTGTTTTAATGTCAAAAAAATATCATCACAATCGTAATAACACAACACATAAATAAGATAACAATTTGAACTAAAATTAAATATAGTAAATTTTATAATAACATAAATCTATTACTTATTATTATTAAAATCATAAAACAACAAATAAATTATTAACACATACTTATTTTGATTATCAATAGATTAACTCTCTAAGTCTTTTCCATCTTTCACTAATTTGTAAGTTAAGATAATTTTTATATATAGTATTTAAGTACGATGATTCTTTATCTAAAGATAGGTGTCATAAAAATTTTCACCAACTTCTCACGACATAATTCTTTTATCTATATGATTAGGGTTACTATTGAAATACGAATATCTCATAATGACATATCAAGAATTCCATATTTACATTATACTTTATACCAATTAGTACTCCTTGATAACTACTTGACTCATATATCAATCATATCATGTATAAAAGTATCGACCACAGCTTGTCGCATAAACTCATGGTATTAAACATCATACTGTCTCATTGGTATATAGCTAGTCATATAGACTTAAAATGATTCACATCAAGAGATTATAATAATATACATTATAAAAAAAATTATATTGATTCACTTTATAAATACTTTTAATTAATAATATTCTCCAATCGATGATATTCCATTCCTCTAACTATGTATCATAAATTGACCTAGAAGATACTTCCTCAACCAGTCAAGAGGTCGCTCAATGTTCTTACTATGTTTTTAAATTGTTCGATACCAATATAGTTAAGCTCTTTATTAATTCACACAAAAAAAAAAATCAATTAAAGCATGACTTTGAACATTAAATCAACTTTAATTAAAATTTAGGTAACTTGTAAAATTGGTGTACATGGTCTCTCTTCCAAACTAGTTTAACTCTACTCAATGCATTACCAATTTCATGCATAAATTACTAATTATAAACTAGTTTGGTGATCAGATTTAATCTCTAGAAAATTTCCAACTTTAAATCTCAATTACTATATCACTACTCAAAATTAAGTCTAAGATTTTTCAATCAATCAATATTTCAACAATATCTTAACCTTCACAACAAGCTCATTTTCCACATATTCATCAATTAAAATTCAAATCGTGATTCATATTATCACAAAACATAATCGATTCTTACCAACTATACAATAATTTTCTACATTTCAATATGTGACGAAGTCATTTTACATCAAGTCATCTACCAACGATTTTATAATCTCTTCAAGTGTTAAGAATCCTTACCTAGTTGTTCTCTTCACATTTATTCTTCAATCAAATAGAGCTAGGTTGAAAGGGATCTAACTAGCTCCCAAAATACCTTGATTCACAAATCAATTCTAACAATATATACTTAAGCTAGTCTAGATTCATCTTAAAAACTAAAATCCTATATGCAAGCACCCTCATACTTCATGTAGTCGTACTCCGTTCTAGGTTCCAAAGAAATTTAGAGAAAGGGTACTCTATTTCAAATTATGATCAACAAATATCTTTTAATCTCCACTAACTTCTACTTGGTGCTCTTAGATCTTGAAAAGATAAAAAATGAAGAAGTTATCTTAGAATGAAGTTAGAGAGAAGAGAAAGGATTTTAAGAGAAGGAATTCTAAAGAGATAGTGATTTTTAGAATAATGAAAAAAATGAAACATTTAATTTTCTCTTTATATGTTCTAAAAAATTTACTAAACCAATTTTCACCTTTCGAAATTAAATAACCATACCTTAACAATAATTCTTGCTATAAGGATTATTACAATCTCTATAACAAAAATTTTGGTCCTAAATAATTCCTCTTACCAAAAAAGAGCTCAGGGTAAATTTTTCTCATTTCATTTTTCAACTGTTGTAAGGAACCCAAAAGTATTTATTTCATACCTAACTAGAATAATAATCACATTCTTTTTTTAACTAAGATATCAATACAATTGTAGAACGGATAACCTCATGACATACTCACATAAAAGTATTTAACACTATTACATAAAAACAATAGAAATCCCTCAATTCAAATTACATAAAATTTCACTAGAAAAGTTACAATAATTTTTACAATTCAAAATTCCTTACTCCAAAAGTAGAAACTACTACTTAGTTTTACCTACAATGTTATCTGCTCCCCGTGTCAAAGCACGATCATCATAGTATCAATAAAATTCACAAACACAAAACAGTAACGATAAGCTAATGTAAACAAAATCAATCATGATAATATGCAATTTATAATTTTCAACATTTTAGTAATTTATTCAAACTTATTCAAGTATATAGATTATCATAGTCATGCTTACTCGGTCATTCATTTAATCATTCCTAAAGACTCAAATTATCACAATTATAGGCATTCATCACACTCCTTTAGTCATATGCACCTACTAGACAGACTCTTCTAAAAAATTATATGGGATCGTTGACCCAGAGACTAACACCTTTCATACTTAATAGTTATCAAATAATTAACACCGTCCCTTAAAGTGTTTTTTTTACCTCATGACTAGTAATCCCTTAAAGAGTCTTTTTCACCTCAAATTACACATCTATCCCCAAAATAGGCACCACATGAAAGGGTGATTACTAGGCACATATCAGGTGGTTACTCCCATTAGTGAATAGTACAAGTGGAACCTCCATTGATTTCTCACCACATGACGTTCCTATCTATGTGACTAGAATACCATTAAAATTTAGATGCCTTCTTAAAGAGATCTCAATAATCCCATATATATACTAAAGTTATGTCAAATAGTACCCTGTGGTAACTATTTAAATCAAACACAAACATCATATATTCACTTGTACATATTCATGCAATTCAATTCAAACACATTATTTAGTCCACAATCCATCTCAAACTCTTGGCACATAACCTTTCCGACGTACAACCACTTAGCCATCAATCCCATTAAGTGTCAAGCCACATAGGTACCAAGCCAATTAAGCATCAAGTCACATAGGCACCAAGCCAATTAAGCATCAAGCCACATAGGCACCAAGCCAATTTAGCATCAAGCCACATAGGCACCAAGCCAATTATTCTAGTATAATTTAGTATTATACAATATGCATCATTAATCTTAACACATTCTCTCAATAGATTGGCATAAATTTACAACATAATTCCTTCACTATATTACACTACAAAAATAAGCTTAATTACTAATAGAATATTTCTCATGGATTTTTTTTGTAGAAAAAAATTAATTACCCATTAAATATTTCCTACAAATTTATTTTTTATGAAAATTTTTCATAAATTTGTTTATGGGAAATTTTTCATAAATTTATTTATGAAAAAATTTCCATTGATTTGTTTGTGTGAAATTTCCTATGGATTTTTTGTGAAAAATATTTCCTACTAGCCTTTTACCTACAAATATGTGGTGGTGGGAAGTTTGTGATAGATTTGTGAGAAAAATTATATTTTCCGCTGATTTTAAGTATTACCCACAAACTTTGTTCCATGGGAAACAAGAATTTTTTTTTTGTAGTGTTAATATCATAAATGCAACATCCTATATTTTCAGAAAATATATATATATATATATATATATATATATAATTTTATTATTTCTTTAAATAAAATATTTAATTAAATTTAGAAAATAGAGTAAAATATTTTATAAAATATATTAAAATAAAATTAGGTGGTTAGAGAAAAGACAATGATAAGTTGTTAGAAACATATAATAAGAGGTTGTTAATATTTTAAAAGATAATGTGAGTTTAAAAGATAATGTAAGGTTGTTAGTATAAAATAATGTGAGATTGTTAATATTTTAAAAGATAATATTAGTTGGGCTTGATTATTAAAGTCCAACTCTACATATATAAATAAACATTAGACCTTCTTTATTTTTCATTCCATGTGTTTATCTGATGTTTGGAAAATGTCTCATGTATGGGTGCTTATAAGAATTATGAGTAAAAAGGAAACCCCTAAGCCTGAATAGGATTTTAATAATATAATGATTTTGCTAAATAATTATGATGAGTTATGATTTAATTGTTAATTTATTGTGTGTTTTGAGAAGTCTAAACTTTGGCTTAGCGGGGTGAAATCCAAGTTATGCTTGGTCATTTGAGAAATCTAAGTAAAGGCTTAACATTGTAAAAATCTAAGTTATGTTTGGTCATTTGGAATATGTGATGAGTTATGCATTTGTGTGTACATACATCATTCATTCATAGATGCGATCTATGAAGGAGGGTCTCTATGGTCTTCTACCTTAGCCTTAGGGATTTTGGAGTAGGGAACATTTTGTCTAAGAGTGGGATGAGGGGCAACCACAACCAACTATACTCATCTTACATCAAAATACATATACATGAACTCTCTTAATTCATTTTACGACTTAATTAATTTTCTAGTTATAGGGTATCCTCGATCAAAGAAGATATTTTTGCTCAAGAAAAAACGATCTCGAGAGAAATGTTCAAGTTTGGAGCTTCTTGCTTGAGTGAAAGATTTCTCGCTCAAGCGAAAAAAGTTCCGAGAGCCACTAGAGAAATTTTGCTCAAGCGAAAAATTCATCACTCAAATGAAAATACTCTAGGGAGCAAAACTGAAAGGTGTCGGTTGAACAAAAATCACTCGTTTGAGCGAGAGAACTTGTGTGTGACGCAAGAAATCTCGAAAATCCAAGATTTATCCCTAATTTCTACTTGATTATGGAGGTTCTTGGGATTTTAAACTTAATCCATGAAATTTTCATCGATTATTCATCATCTAATTACTATAAAATCATACATGACGCATCAATTACACATAAAACACACTAATACATATAATCAACACTTGATCATGATAAACTTTACTTAATTAACTTTCCTTACCTCTAAACCAAGCTTAATTCTTCAACTTGAAGATGATTCCAAGGTAACACTGACTTCTACAAGAATTTAATCATAAAATTCCTCCAATACAAATGCATCAAGACTTTAATAAGATTCTAAAGAACTCTAAATCTCCAAATTAAATCCTAATTAGGAACCTTAACAATTTGAAATTAAATTCTTACTTGATTATAGAAAATGATTGGTTAAAAACATTCCTTTCTTCAAAATCTTTCTTCTAGTATGATTAGATTCCTAAGATAATCAAGATTGAAGAAGAAATCTTGATTAGGATTGAGAGAATTTAGGGAGAGTGAGGAAGTGAAATATAAAAATTTAAGAGAAAATAAGAGGGATTAGAGAAAATGAAGCTTATATAGGTTTCCCTTCCATAAACTATTGGGCCAAAGGCCCACCCAAAACCCTAACCTGGCCCTGTCCATTACAATTGCCATGTTATCACTAGTCTAAAAGTTCCATACCACCTTCATCATGCTAATGGTTTTACCTCTAAGCTACTTAGATTGAGAATCTTCAATTCGCACTAGCATGACTTCAAAAGAGAGGTCTTCCCTAATTAGAATATCATCCTACCTGAGATGTGATTAGGGTCATCCAGATACTTTCTCAACTAAGATACATGAAATGCATTGTGCAACCAAGCCAATAGAAGAGGTAAATCCAATTCATAATCCATTGGACCAATATGCCAAAGAATCTAGTATAATTCAATGAACTTATGAGTTAACTTCTTAGATTAAATAGATCTCCTTACACCAATCGTAGGTGTGACCCTTAAAATCACATGATCACCAACCTCAAACTCCAAGGATTGTCTCTTAAATTTAAAATATGATTTTTCCCTACTTTGAGAAGTCTTCATCCTCTCTTGTATTAACTTACTCTTTTTTGTGGCCTGTTAAAGCAATTCTAGTCCCATTAATACCTCTTTTCTATCCTGATACGAACAAATAGGAGTTCTAAACTTCCTTCCATACAATGTCTCATAAGGCGCCCTTATTATGCTAGCATGGTAATTGCTATTATAAGTGAATTCTACCAACTATAAAACTTCATCCCAACTTCCTAAGTGATCTATATGCTTGCAACTTTAGTGTTTGTATACTCCTCTTATATTGTTTATCTTTTTGGGAATGATAAATAGAGCTAAGTCTCAATTTGACCCTTAAAGCCTTCCAAAAATAGGAAGAGAACCTTAAATCTTTATCTAATACAATGCTTTAGGTACCTCGAGAAGCCTCACTATTTTCCTAATGTACAATTGAGTCAACTTTGCCATAAATATTCTCAAATTAACCGGCAAGAAGTGTGTATTCTTGATTATTCTATCAAGTATAATGTATCATTAGTACCATGAGTCTTGAAAAATTATGAAGACAGATTTCTATGTGTGCATATGTCCATGCATGGTGGATATGTGTGTGACACCTATGATTGGTGTCGTGTGAAAAATTATTTAAAAGTCTCGAACAATATTGTTGTGAATGGATGAAAATTGTTTGGCATGATATTGCCTAAAAATTTATTAACAAAGAATTTTTCTATAATAAATATATTGACTATTCTCATTATGAAAATAATGATGAATGATTTTGTGAGATATAATTTCTAATTATATTAACTATTTTCTATTTAAAAAAATTATTTATGATAATTGTTATATATAAGTATATAAGTATTCTATTTTTTTTAAGGAAGAATATGGTGAGAAAAAGACTCATTCTTATAATTAGTTTTTCTATATACTATATGACGATATTCCATAAATACTCCTTTTTTAGATAAAAATTGAATTTATAGGATATTCCTATTTTCTCTTATTTAAATAGGATGCTACTTTAAATATAATTTTTTTATTATATATAGATAAGAAGTTTTATATTCTATTTAAAAGATGTATTTAAGTTAAACTATGGAGGTATATGTGTTTAGTTTATTTTTTTCAAAATATAGGTTCTATAATCATAATATTATTTTATACAATGCAATATTCTTGTAATTGTAATGGTATTTGACTTAAATTTAGAAATTTTATCTTTCTTATGAACATATTATTTGTAAAGTGAATAATATTAATTTCCTTTCTAGTTTGAAAATTTACCTATGCATTTGGAAAATATAATTATAATTTATAATTTTATATAAATAAAATTACATATTTATTTATGAAGAAGCAGGTTGACTCTAGAAGGGGGGTTGAATAGAGTCACCACACCTTTAATTTCTTTGTGGGTGGATACTATGTAGGTGAAGAAGTAAGCTTATGAGAACTCGAGTTATACTGTTTCACCCTAAACTCTTGGGCTACGTCCAGTTCTCCTTTAAGAACTCTTAAAGGGTTCCACTATTCAAAACGAGTACACAATGCCACTCCTGGCTTACAACGAGTACACAATGCCACTCTTGGCTACAACGAGTACACTAGCCACTCCTGGCTATCCTGTTCTAATCTCCCCCTGAGACTAAGAACTACGAGTATTCTTAACTGTCACTCCTGGCTACAAAGAGAATAGTATTTGAGTAAAGACTAGGAAAAACTCTCACAGAGAGGGTATACAATAAGATGTTCCTAACTGAGACTCTAACTTCACTATGGAAGAATATAACAGTGACTTTCTCTCTAAACTTTCTAACGACTTGTATATGATTGTAGTTATTGTAACTGTTGTCTTGTGCTTGGTTTTTTTTGCCTTTGTCATCCTCTACTTTTGTAGGCTTTCAAAAATATGGCCGTTGTAGGAAAATCTTCATCTTTAATATTCTTCAGATATTTTGATCATAATCTTCTGATATCTTGATTTAAGATTTTCCTCTTAATGATACTTGTTTTTAAACTCTTGATCTGATGACACCTATTAAAAGGAAATACAGTACAAATACGAAATATATTTTTTTTATAACAGACGAAATATTTCCTTTTATTTATGAGATGATATATTTGATTCTATAACTTCTTATTTAAATCTTCATATAATATTTCATTTTATTCTTTCAAATAATATGAAATACTTTATTTCCATATTAAGCCAACTAGCCATTATATAATATACTATTCTTTATGTATTTATAGAATGTTATATAAGCAGCATTTCATTTAGTGTTATTACCAATTATACGATAATTATTTTATAAATGCTTTTCTATTAACATTTGATTTATTCAAAACTTATTTTCATTTATTATCATCAAAACATATTGTGTGCGTATTGTGTGCATATGTGTACATGTTATCCAATAGATCGTCCGGGTTCTAACAATCTCCCCCTTTTTGATGATGACAAATATATTAAGTTTTGGATCTGTCAAGCTTAGAATTATAGCATATATAAGAAGAACTAATGTCCAAAAGTTAGTAAGAAAATAATTATCAACAAATGCAAATCATGTAATAATTAATATGGAAATGTAGCAATTAAGATGAGAACCTCAAAACTTTAATTTTCTCCCCCTTTTGTCATCAACAATAAAGGGTGATTAGGTGAGACAAAATTGCTTGATTCACTTGAGTAGGTTGGCAAATTTATGTTGATTGCGGAATGTATGCGGAAGCTTTTGGTGGTAGTGTGCATGCCCAAGAATTTTATTTTATTTCTTTTTTAAACCACAATTCAATGTTATAAAATGCTAGTGCAATGCATGTGTGCATGTGATTCAAGTTTATGAAATGATGCATAATTCACATAATACACGAACATAGATAAATTAATCATTCTTTAACAAAGTCCATGCCAAGTAATTTTCGTAAACATACCAATCTATCTTCTACAAGGTGTTTTGTAAAAATATCAGCAAGTTGATCTTTTGTGGATACAAACTGTAAGTCCACATTCCCCTTTTGCACATGGTCTCTGATAAAGTGATGTTTAATTTCTATATCTTTTGCTCGGGAATGCATAATAGGATTCTTAGATAGACTTATAGCAGCACTATTATCACATAGAATGGGAATGTTACCTTCATAGATGTTGTAATCTTCTAGCTGGTTTTTGATCCATAAAAGTTATGAGCAACAGCTAGCAACAGAGATGTATTCAGCTTCTGTTGTGGATAATGCTATTGTTCCTTGTTTCTTACTTATCTCTAGCATAATCAGCATCACAATATCCTACTAATCCAAAATTTTCTCGTCTCTTAAAGCATAGGCCAAGGTTAGTAGTCCCAATGAGGTATCGAAATATTCATTTAACAGTTGTTAGATGATTTTCCCGTGGATCACATTGAAAGCGAGCACATAAGCATACACTAAACATAATATCAAGTCTAGATGCTGTAAGATAAACGAGTGAACCAATCATTTTTCTATATATGGTGCTATCTACTTTCTTTGATTCTTCTTCTAGACCAAGTGAAGTTGTTGGATGCATCGGTGTTTTCATCTCTTTTGCCTCTTCTAACTCAAACTTCTTTAGGAGTTCCTTCACATACTTTGTCTAATGAATATATATGGCACCTTCTGATTGTTTAATTTGAAGTCCTAGAAAAAATCTTAATTCTCCCCTCATACTCATTTCAAACTCATTTTCCATTAGTTTAGAAAAATCCTCACACAAGCATTCATTAGTAGCACCGAATATAATATCATCAACATAGACTTGCAAAATTAAAAGATCTGAAGAGTAGTTTTTGCGGAATAAGGTTATATCTACTTTTCCTCTAGTGAATCCACTTTCAATTAAAAATGAGCTTAATCTTTCATATCAAGCTCGAGGAGCTTGCTTTAGTCCATAGAGAGCCTTTTTTAGTTTAAAAACACGATTAGGAAAAGTAGTACTCTCAAACCCAGGAAGTTGTTCTACATAAACTTCCTCCTTTATGATTCCATTGAGGAATGCACTTTTTACATCCATTTGATATAATTTCATGTTATTGAAGGCTGCAAATGAAAGAAGGATTCGTATTGCCTCAAGTCGTGCGATAGGTGCATAAGTTTCAGTATAATCTATACCTTCTTGTTGTGAGTAACCTTTAGCTACTAGTCTGGCTTTATTTCTAATAACCTTACCCTCTTCATTGAGTTTGTTCTTGAAGACCCATTTTGCGCCTACTGTAGTCTTGTCCTTAGGAAGTTCTACAAGTTCTCAGACGTCACTTTTTTTAAACTGATCTAGTTCTTCTTGCATGGCCTTTATCCTATTTTCATCTTCTAGTGCTTGGTTAACATTCTTAGGTTCTATATCTGATATGAATGTAGTTTGACCTTGACGGAATGATGATCTAGTCCTTATACTTTCATTTGGATCTCCCAAGATTGCTTGTACTGGACGGTTCTTTATAGCATGGGCATGTCGTCCAATAGGTTCTCTATCTTTTATTACACCATCCACTGGTGTATCTTCTTCTTGTTTCTCTGAAATTGTCTCTTCTATAACACTTATTGTATCATCTGTTCTCAAATCTTCGAGAAAATTATCTTGATATGATAATTCCTTATCAGGCTTGTAGTCATTGAATCTCACATGAATGACCTCTTCAACAAGATGTTCGGAAGTTAAAGACTCTATAAGCTTTCAATGTCTCAGCATACCCAAGTAAGATTCCTTCATCACTTTTTGCGTCGAACTTTCCAAGGTTTTCTTTTGTGTTAAGAATGAAGCATTGACAACCAAAAGGATGAAAATATGATATGTTGGGTTTTCTACCTTTCCACAATTCATAAGGAGTCTTTTGTAACAAGGGTTTTATATAAATTCTGTTTTGTAAATAACAAGCTGTATTTACTGCTTTAGCCCAGAAGTGTTTGGGTGTGATGTTGGCATTCAACATTGTTCTTTCCATTTCTTGTAAAGATCTATTTTTCCTTTCTACAACACCATTTTGTTGAGGTGTTCTTGGGGTTGAAAAATTATGAAGAATACCATAGTTTTCACAAAATACTTCAAAGTTTTTATTTTCAAATTCACACCCATGATCACTTCTAATTGCAGCAATAGATATGCCCTTTTCATTTTGAATTCTTCTATAGAATTTATAGAACACTTCAAAAGACTCATCCTTGTGGGTTAGGAATTTAACCCATGTCCATCTAGTATAGTCATCTACTATGACTAGACCATACCTTTTTCCACTTATAGATGCAGTTCTTGTTGGACCAAATAGATCTAAGTGTAACCGTTCAAGAGGTCTCTTTGTGGTGACTTCATTTATACTTTTGAAAGATGTTTTGATTTGTTTACCTTTCAAACATGCGTCACATAGGAGATTATCTTTGAATGATATTAATGGCAAACCTCTTACAAGGTTGTATTT
This sequence comes from Macrotyloma uniflorum, assembly GCA_016859785.1. Taxonomy (NCBI): domain Eukaryota; kingdom Viridiplantae; phylum Streptophyta; class Magnoliopsida; order Fabales; family Fabaceae; genus Macrotyloma; species Macrotyloma uniflorum. The sequence continues at coordinate 78,837 of BDMB01000096.1, read as the reverse complement.
TTGTAACTTTGAAATTAATTTTAGACTTGCATGTCCACACTTTTTATGCCAAACCCAATGATCTTCTTTTGACATAAGACATGAAACCTTTTGAACTGATAACTCATCTAATTCAATCTTATACAAGTTTCCTTGTCTATGAGCAGAAAATAGTATAGTATCATCACAATTTTTTACCATACATTGGTCTTTGTTAAATATAACATTATATCCACTATCACACAATTGGCTTATGCTAAGTAAATTATGTTTAAGACCACCAACAAGTAAAACATTATCAATAGTAGGTAAAGGGGGCGTACCTATTCGTCCGACTCCAATAATATTTCCTTTCTGATCTCCTCCAAATATTACTGTCCTTCCTCTCTTGCTTTTCAGGTCTTGGAACATAGACCTTTCTCCCGTCATGTGTTGCGAGCATCCACTGTCCAAGAATCATGATAGGTGTTTTTTCCTGATTGTAGAGCATATCTGTAACATATATTATGTCTGCTTTAGGTACCCATATTGACTTGGGTCCTTTCTTGTTAGTTTTCCTATGTCTAGATGTTTCCCTTTTTGGTTCACTACTAGACGATGCATGATGAAATTGTTTATGCCTTTGGCTATGAGACTTCTTTCCTATATAACCTAATCCTGTCTTTTCATGGGGTCTTTTTGATGTTCTTATAAGAAGATCAAGTCTTTTATCCTCAATCTCTGTTTGGGATATGACCTTTCTTAGTGTCTCATTTTCAATTACTAGGTTATCTACTAATTGGTTATGATCTACTAAGGATGGACTCTTCTCTAGACTTTTAATTTTCAAAAGCAATAATTTGTTCTCCTTTTTCATATTTTCAAAATTTGTACTTAAAATATCAAGACTCTCTTTCAAATTCTTGTTTTCTTCATCTAGTTTTTCATGATTGTGCCTTAACTCTTTATTTTCAATCATAATACTATCAATAGACTTAGATTGGGTTTTCAAAATATTGAGTTCGTTGGTTACAGTTTTTAAATTCTTTTTAGAAGTCCTATATGCTTTCGAAAGTAGGGATGAGTTGGAAAGAAGTTCATAATATGCTTCTATGACAGAATGTATATCATTAAAATTTACCTCTTCATCTGACTCTTCAGAAGATGCTTCAGATTCAGTGTTTGCCATAAGACCAAGTTGTGTTTCTTCTTCCATATCTTCTTTTTCTGACTTAGATGAATCTAGATCTTCCCATGTTGTCATGAGACTCTTTTTCATATCCTTTTTGGAATATTTCTTACCTTTTTCTTTCTCCTTTTCTGGACATTCAGATTTAAAGTGACCTGCTTTCTTACATTCATAGCATATAATTCGATTCTCATTCTTCTTCTCCTTGTGACTATTGGATTGATATTGTTGCATTTTCTTTTCTTTGAATCTTCTTTTCTTTTTCCACATGTTATGGATTTGTCTGGATATAAAGGATAACTCATCTTCATCATTTGATTCTTCATCATCTGATGACTCTTCTACTTTGACAACTTTAGTAGAATTTGGTCTTTTTGATTGTTGTGCGCTAAGGGCAATATTTCTTTCCCTTTTCAACTGACCGTCTTGTTGAAGCTCTAACTCATGGACTTTGAGAATTCCAATAAGTTCTTCTAGTTTTATGTTTTCCAGATTTTTTTATGTCCATAGTGCAGTCACCTATGGTCTCTACTGTCTAGGCAAACTTCTCAAAATTTTGTCAATATGATCATAATTTTCATAATACTTACCAAGGGAGCGTAATTCATTTAATATAATTTGAAATTGATTAAACATACTTTGTATATCTTCATTTTCTTCCATATTAAACAATTCATATTGTCTAACTAAAAGACTGAGTTTATTTCGTTTTACCTCGGTGGAGCCTTCATACGTTACCGTAAAAGTATCCCACATTTCTTTAGCACCTTTGAATGCATGGACCTTTGTGTATTCTTCTTCTGATAGAGCGCACATAAGAATATTTCTAGCTTTTAAATTCAGTAAGTATCTTTGCTTGTGCTCTTCTGTCCATTTGTTTCTGGGAAGAGGATTCCCTTCATCATCACATGGAATGTAATTTCCATTTTCCACAACATCTAGCATGTCAAAGTGACAGGATTCAAAGAATGCAATCATTCTCTGTTTCCAATAGTCAAACTTCACACCTTTGAATAGAGGAGGTCTATTCACAACATGCCCTTCATACTCCATTATTGCCTTGTTGAATCTTTCCTCTTGTTCTGCAAAGAACTAACCCCCAAGAACTTGGCTCTGATACCAATTGAAGAAGCAGGTTGACTCTAGAAG
>BDMB01000096.1:51819-76020 GCA_016859785.1 Macrotyloma uniflorum | reverse complement strand
GAATAGAGTCACCACACCTTTAATTTCTTTGTGGGTGGATACTATGTAGGTGAAGAAGTAAGCTTATGAGAACTCGAGTTATACTGATTCACCCTAAACTCTTGGACTACGTCCAGTTCTCCTTTAAGAACTCTTAAAGGGTTTCACTATTCAAAACGAGTACACAATGCCACTCCTGGCTTACAACGAGTACACAATGCCACTCCTGGCTACAACGAGTACACTAAGCCATTCCTAGCTATCCCGTTCTAATCTCCCCCTAAGACTAAGAACTACGAGTTTTCTTAGCTGCCACTCCTAGCTACAAAGAGAATAGTATTTGAGTAAAGATTAGGAAAAACTCTCACAGAGAGGGTATACAATAAGATGTTCCTGACTGAGACTCTAACTTCACTATGGAAGAATATAACAATGACTTTCTCTCTAAACTTTCTAACAGCTTGTATATGATTGTAGTTGTTGTAACTATTGTCTTGTGCTTGGTTTTTTTTGCCTTTGTCATCCTCTACTTTTGTAGGCTTTCAAAAATATGGCCGTTGTAGAAAAATCTTCAACTTTAATATTCTTCAGATATTCTGATCATAATCTTCTGATATCTTGATTTAAGATTTTCCTCTTAATGATAATTGTTTTTAAACTCTTGATCTGATGACACCTATTAAAAGGAAATACAGTACAAATCGAAATATATATTTTTTATAACAGACTGAATATTTCCTTTTATTTATGAGATGATATTCAGCTTTAATATTCTTCAGATATTCTGATCATAATCTTTTGATATCTTGATTTAAGATTTTCCTCTTAATGATACTTCTTTGGAAAATCTTGATCTGATGACACCTATTAAAAAGAAATACAGTAAAAATACGAAATATATATTTTTTATAATAGACGAAATATTTTCTTTTATTTACGAGATGATATATTTGATTCTATAACTTTTTATTTAAATCTTCATATAATATTTCATTTTATTCTTTCAAATAATATGAAATACTTTATTTCCATATTAAGCCAACTAGCCATTATATAATATACTGTTCTTTATGTATTTATAAAATGTTATATAAGCGGCATTTCATTTAGCATTATTACCAATTATACGATAATTATTTTATAAATGCTTTTCTATTAACCTTTGATTTATTCAAAACTTATTTTCATTTATTATCATCAAAACATATTGTGTGCATATGTGTGCATGTTATCCAATAGATCGTCCGGGTTCTAACAATTTACAATTTATATATTCAATAATCGTATTTAATTCAAGCTCAAGTAAGTTATAATATACTTCTTGTTGTTAAATGATTTTTTTATATCTATTTTATTTCAATTTGACCATTTGTTGAAAAAAATATAAGAAGTCTAATTTATTTATTTTTAAAAATTTATTTATAAATTATAATATTAAGTATAATATTTTGAGACGTCATTAAACAACACTACTAGAGACTATACAAAACTCTCTCACACTACCAACCATGGTTAACCCATTTCCCTTAGTTCTATCTAGGATATAACATGTTCTAATACCATAAATGTAACAAATCTAAAAACAATTATAAAATACTACTTATCTATTACAAACTAATAGTCTTCATAAAATAATACATTTATATTAATATGTATTAAATTAAACACACACACATAAAAATAAACACACACATATTGAGTGTCTTTACCCGCATGATCATTTGCTCATGTGTTAAACATGATCACCACAGTTATAAAATACAAAGAAAAGAATGGTTAGTTAATAATTTCAATTTTAAAGGAAGAACGTAGTAAAATCATAACAAACAAAAATTTTGATCTCATCCAATTCAACCAATTAGCCTACCAAAGGCTTATACATCACCACACAATATAAGATAGATGACTTTGAAAAGACTAGTATGGAGTCCGAACATTTGGGAATAACACTAGCTCATGTCTTTTAGATACTTGAAAACACTTGGGTCAATTGAAACTCTTTTCAATCACCATGGTCCCCACGCTATCCCAATGTTGGCACCACATGTTAGGGTAGCTTCCATACACAAATCAATGCTCAATAACTCTTTCACCGAAAGATAAGTGGTGTAAACTTCCATCGTCTTTTCACTACATGGTATCTTTGTCTACATGATTTAGGTTACAATTAAAAGTATGGAATATCTCATTTAACACATCCTAAGAATTTCATACTTATATTACACATTATACTAAATAGTACTCATTGGTAACTATTTGGCTCATGTATCAATACAATACATCATTTTTTACCAACACACAACTTGTTACATTAACTCATAAAGCATACGCCACATAGTCTTCATCAAAATATACATATATAAGAATACATCCATTTTAGTTTCTCCTAATCTTCATTTAAAACTTGTTATAATTATAAATTAAGACAAGGAAATTCACTCAACTATGAGCTTATTCGCTCAGCACCAGGCATCCAAGTAACCTAATTTTGGTACTTAAGCTATTTCAATGAGTAGGTCTACTCTTTAAACAGTGAATCATTCCACCGCTCAATGATTTTTCTATCACCCAACAAATTTTTATGATTTTTGAACTATGTATTGAAAATTGTAATTTTACTTCTAGAGTAAGCCAACAACATAATCTTAACAAGTCATCACATATAAAATTTTCTCATTTAACAAAATTACAATGATGCATGATACGTACTAGTCCTAAATACTCTTACGATTTACCTCTTTCATCACAAAACTCAAGATCTCAACATCACACTTTACATAATCATATCAAACATATCACCTTCCACACCTCAACTACAATTCAAGAAATATCACATGTATTACTAAAAATAGTTCCTACAACAAGTTATATTATGACCAAGACACGTCAAAACAAGAGTTGAATCAAGGATATTTTAAATTACTTCTTAAGTACTTGATTCATATACGAACTCTATCATTAAGGATCTAGATTAGTATAAATTCATTTGAAAAAAAAAATAAAAAATTACACATCTAAGAATCCTAAATACTCTATGCAAGTAACTCAATTTAAGGTTCAGGAGAAAACCTAGAGAAAGAAGAATTTCCTTTTTCCAAAAATTCAATCAAATGAAAGTGTTTCTTTAATAGGATAGAGAAAAAAAAAGAAAAACAAAAATTATAAATGTGGTGATTTATTATAAATAAAGAATAAAAATTTATTTTTTTATTTATATTATTTGAAAACTAAAATTTACCCTTCATTGTAATAAATGTTATATATATATATATATATATATAAATGGTAAAAAGGTAATTGATTCTAATTTATATGGGGAAAAATTAGTTCTTAACAATATTTTACCATTCTACTTATCATTAACAAATAGAATAATAAATCTAAAAATATATAAATATAAACAATTTAATATTACAATACATAATATTTATTTATTAAAATAAATATTAATATATTTTTCATAGTAGGAGATATTCAAAATACATTTGATATTCAAAATACATTTAACTAAAGAGCTATTATATATATATATATATATATATATATATATTTTTTTTTTATTTATTTATTTATTTTTTTTGAATTAGTCTCTATTGTTACCTAGATTGTTCTTGATCCAGGAAAAAAAGGTCTACTCGCATGCAGTTTGGAAGTCTAATAATATTTTCGTAGAACCATAGGCTATCTGGATGGGTTGGGCTTGTTGGGCCTCCTAAACTTGAGTGTGAGGCTGGTTTCAGTGGCTCCCAATAATGATATTAGGATCTGATGACATAAACACAGTGGTATTAGGACTGCATGGCATAGAGATAGTGGTATTAGGCGTGTAACTTGTGAGCGTGTTCAATGTTAAAAATCTAAAGCAATTTTGGTCTATAGTGCAGAGTGATAACCACTACACTATAGAATCATTTATGATGATTTATATATTATTATTCATTTTATTTATATTATAAAGAATATTATTATAAATATTTGATTCTTTTAAAGCTTGAAAATAGATATAATTTTAATAAATTAAATAATAATCATAATATCTTTAATTTATAATATTTATAATCATATTATAAATATTAATGGTAATTAATTATATATAATATAATAAAATATATTTATAATTTTTTGTTATATTTTTTGATTAATAGGATAAAATATTATATTATATTTCTTAATTTATCTATAAGAATTAGAAAAAGAACGATCTTCTTATAGTTTTAACATAAAATTAATGAGTCTAAATTAAAAGGACTTTAACCTATAAACACTTTTTATGTCACTAGATTTATTAATAAAAACATGTTTTACATTAGTGAAACATGACATTTGTTATAATCTCAAATTATGACAATGAGCATGTATTTTAAATTTTGTAATTTCATAACATATTAATTTTTTTATATCAAGTGTGGTACTCCCGAATTGAGAGGTGATAATTATAAGATTTGGAAGGAGAAAGATCTTCTTCATTTAGGTTGGATGGACATTGATTATACTATTAAGAAACCTAAACCACTTTTACTAAGAGTAGCACTTTAAGTGTTGTTGATCTTTCTGAAAAGTGGGAGAGGTCAAATTGTCTCTCTATAACTTTTGTAAAGACCAACATTTCTACTAGAATATGGTGTTTTGTTGACCACTATGACAATGTTAGAGATTTATTAAAGGCCATTGATGAAAAATTTACCACATTGGATAAATCTCTTGCTAACACCCTTATAATCCAATTTTCATCCTTAAAGTTCAATGAGATTAAGTGAGTGCGTGATCATATCATGCGCATAAAGGAGATTGTAACTCAACTAAAAGTCTTGGAGGTTACCATGTTTGACTCTTTTCTACTACATTATATTTTGTGTACTCTACCTCATTAGTATGCTCCATTAAGAATATCTTATAAAAGACATAAGGATAAGTGGTCTATTAATGAATTATTGACCATGTGTGTTTAAGAAGAAGAAAGATTGCTAATAGAAGAAGGTGAAATGGTGAACTTGACTATTTTTATCAAGAATAAGATGAATCAATTAACTAGAAGGGAAAGACTTATGCTCAACCAATTATAAAGAAAGAATTCAAGTATTTAGAATACCTTATAGGGTATGCAAAACTTAAGGAGACAAATGGTAAGTGAGCAATACATATGTGATGAGACAAATATTTATCGTATTTTATTTATCTAATAATGTTATCTTAATATTTATTAATTGTTAACAAAAGATACCATTTGAAGCCTTAATACAGAAAAGTGCATAAAAACAGTAAATTAAGCATTATTTTATTCTAAACAGATTCTGACATAGTTCACTGTTTTATTTATTTTAATTTATACAAGGATCCAAAATTATTGATTCTCATTGCATATTAAAATAGACACGTGCAGCTTTAATCCAAAATTTGAAGCGTGTGATTTGGACAAGAATTGAAGATTCTACACGCGTTTGAAGTTGGCCCATGTGCAGTTGAAGCACAAGCTCACGCGTCTCGCGAGTATCATACACTTAAATTGAGCTCCAGGATTCAATTGATCTCTGATTTGGGTGAAACCTATTGTGTTATTTAGATAATTCAATGGGCTTCAATTGGGCACCAAAATAATGTAATTTGGACCTAATTTGAATTTTATATAATTTTATGAAGTGGGGTTCACCAGGCCGGATTGGCCCAATGAACATGTGTGAGTGTTTGAATTATAGAAAACGCGCCACAACGCCAAATCAAGCGGGAACAGTGGAGTTTTAAAGTTAACTCACAGAGCTTGCTAGAGGCTTTTGAATCGTCGCATTTGGAGCTAAAACAAAGTAACTGCGTGCGTTTTGAGTTAGCGGAAGTGCAGTTCACGTGTGCTGGCGCGCCCAAGCGTTTCAAATTCTATGTATTTTGATTGTGTACATTCGTTTCTATTGTAATTTAATTGTAACTAAGTATATAATGTAAAAACTTAATGTATTATGGGTGGAGTTGAATCATTAGTTCAGATTTCAATGCAAGAGCTTCGTTTTTCTCTCTATTCCCGCGATCATGCTTCTCCATTGTTCTTCTTGTGCGCACATAGTGTTCTTCATTGTGTATGTGTTTCTACTCCATTTCTTTCATTGATCTCCTTGCGTTTGGTCTAAATTATGTTCTTCTCCACAGTTTATATGTTTTCTTTAAGTTCTTGAATGTTTTAGAGTAGATTTTACCGAACAAATTCTTTGGAAAAGCCACCAATGACTCACTACTCTTAGATTTGAGCCTTGACTTGGTTTAGCTTGTGGAAACTCTTGAGATTTCATTGTTGAAGCTTGCGTATGGATATGGTGAAATTCTAAATGAAAGAGATTAGGGTTTCACAATGTCAAGTCCACTCAAAAGCTAAGGTACGACATTGAGTTATGTGTGCATGTTCCATGGAATGAGTTTGTGCTTTCTTTACATGCTTTGAATTTTACATGCTTTGATTTTATGTGCTTTCAATGTTAGAATAGCTTACTATTTTCCATAGTTAGAGTACTGTTTAGGTTTATTAGATTTAGATTTAAATGCCTTGCTACTATTTACAATTCATGCATTAGCTTAGGTTAGCTTTAGGTCCATTTTCCTTCATTTCCAAGCACTTTGATTCACCAAAACCCCCTTGAAAAATTAGAAAAACCAAAAACACTCATTGGTGCATTCATTCATATATTCATATCTTTCATTTGCCACTGTTTTTGGGTCTGAACCAGCTTAGTCATTTTCTAGGTCAGTTTTGAGCCGAAAACGCACAAAAACACCACCCATACGGTCATCACCATTTTAGAAAACTCAAAACACAAAAATAACCACATTTTCACCGACCAACCCCATATTTCCAAGCCACCCTAGAAGTCTTGACCGAGCAAAATTGGCTGGAACTATGACTTGACCGAGACACCCCATTTCTGACTCATTTTTGGCTAGTTTTGGTGCGGTCAGGGAGTAATTTCGAATTCTGACTTAGCCATTGTCACTTTTGCTCGACCAAGAATTTTACAGCATCATTCTTTCGTCCATTTGAACACATCTGTCCATCCAGAATTTTGAAAATCAAAAATATTTTCATAGTTGACCGAGAGTGGTGCATTTGGTGCACCAAAACCTAGCCAGATTTTTGAATCTTGACCAACTTTGTTTTCTGTACATAATTTGTCAACCTTGTCTTTGTAAAAGTTGTTTGTTTTTGTGTTTACTAACATTTTGTGTAGCTGTTTCACCATTTTGACCAACTTCAATTTTTGACCAAGGTAAGTGCTCCTAACTTAGCCATTTTTGAGTGATTCTCGGCCAACTCATACTTCTGTCCATATTTTCTGCACCAATATTTTTACCACTGCATTCTTACATCATATAAACCATATTGGACCATTGTTGGTGCACACATTCATTCATTTCATTGTACTTGGTTGAGAGCACTTGTTTTAGCCTTAAGTTGATTTTGATTTTGGTTGATCTTGTGGTTGCTGTACTGTTTTGTGAATTGTTCTGTTCTGCATTCTGTTTTCCATCCTTATTCATTGCATATAGTTTATTAACCCTATTTTAGGTTCATTCTTAGTTTTGTTTTGATTTTAGGTTGCATTCCATTCATTACATACATTTTTTCCCTCACTTGAACCACACATTTCTCATTTTTCTATACTCATTACTTCCACGGATTGATACTCTGGTTCCCACTATTACTACATCTTATTTGTTGAGGGAATCTATTTGAGAAGAGGCCGACAACCTCTTCATTAATATGGATGTGCAAGTTAACTTTAAGTAGTGATTTCGTTTTATGTTTGTAAAATACCTTTTATGTTCCTAGTTTTTGTAAAAAATTGATCACCATTTCACAACTTGTGCCTTTGGGTTTTTCATTTAATTTTATAAATTCTGGTTTTAGTTTAGTGAACCAATCAAAGGTTATTGGTTTTGGTTTTGGTCTTTACTGCATTTATTTATTCCATGCATGTTTCTTTCGAGTTAAAATGATATGTTGTGGCATTGTTGATTGGGACATATATCCATTGAAATAATTAAACGATTGTTGAATGATGAAGTAGTTAGTACTTTAAACTTCACTGATTTTGAGATTTGTGTGGATTACATTAAGGGTAAGTAAACTAACAAGTCCAAAAAGGGTGTTAAAAGGAATTCAAACTTATTAGAAATCATTCATATAGATATTTGTTGTCTTGATATGGATGTAAATAGTTTGAGATACTTCATAACCTTTATAGAAGATTACTCACGGTAGATGTATCTCCACTTACTTCATTCTAAAGATGAAGCTTTGGATGCTTTCAAGATTTTTAAGGCTGAAGTAGAGTTATAATGCGGAAAACAAATTAAGATTGTGAGATCAGATAGAGGTGGAGAGTATTATGGTGGATACACAAATAATGGACAAGCACCTGATCCATTTGCGAAATTTCTTCAAGAGCATGGGATTTTTGCCCAATACACTATGTCAGTTCTCTAGATCAAAATGGTGTGACAAAAAGAAGAAATCAAACTTTAATATATATGGTGAGAAACATAAGGAGTAATGTAAACTTCCTCAACTCTTGTGGATTTAAGCACTTAAGATTTGTAAGGCTATTTTAAAGACACCTTTTGAGTTATTCAAAGGTTGGAAACCTAATTTACGACACGTACGCTTTTGGGGATGTCCGTCTGAAGTAAGAATTTATAATCCACAAGAGAAGAAACTAGATCATAGGACTATTAGTGAGTATTTAATTGGATATGCTGAAAAGTCCAAGGTATAGATTCTATTGTCTATCTCATAACACTAGAATTACGAAATCAAGAAATGCAAAATTTCTTGAAACGACTTGATTAGTGGGAGTGATTCAATTCAAGATATTAATTTTAAAAAGGATCATTATGAAGATAAACCATTGCAATCAAATGATAGAATTTTAGTCATTCACGCTCCTCTAGTTAGAGACCATGTTAGATAACCAATTGTTAGAGTTCTACAAGTTGTTGAAGATGATAATATAGATCAAGTTACTGAAGAGGAACAAGTAAATGTTGGACAACCTATTGAGCAGCCGGTTGAACAACAAGTTTCTCATCAAGGTAATGAGACAACATTAAGAAGATCTTCAAGAATAAAAAGATAAACAATTTCTAGTGATTATGAAGTATATTTACAAGAATCAGATTATAACATTCGAGCCGAAAATGATCCTTAAATATTTTCACAAGACATGAGTTCTAAGGAATCAGATATGTGGTATAATAGTATGAAAGATGAGATGAATTTTATGGCGTCTAATCAAGTTTGGGATCTTGTTGAGTTAGCTAATGGTGTAAAATGCATTGGATGTAGATGAGTCTTTAAAACTAAGAAAGACACACAAGGTAACATTGAGAGACATAAAGCAAAGACTTGTTCTCAAATGGTTCACTCAAAGAGAAGGAGTCGATTATAAGGAGTGATTGAACCTTTTTTGTCGCGTTTGGTTTCCTCAAACAATTTTTCAAATCCCATTTAATGTAGTAATAGGGAGACCTTGAGTGTCAAATCCAGGGAGCAAGTTAGGAGGTTTAGTTGATTCTTTTTATGGATGAAAATGCAATTATAGGGGATGGGAATGGTATGATTTTATGCTACTGTTTCTTTAGTGATTTTATGAATCTATATGTTGTAAACAATGCAGATGCAATGGAGATTTAATGGTGCGAATACAACAACAAATTTGGCAATATGAGTGTAAGAATGGAAATGAATGATACAAAATTAATGGATGGATGATATCATATGGTACTGTTTTGAATTATGAAAGGATATGAGTGAGATTTACAAATGGAAGAAGATGGAAATGATGTGATATTTAGGGAGGGGGTTTTGATGCAGAATACAAAGCTAATGACTAATGTATTATGCTAGACAGATTTATTGCACTATTATTGATTTACTACTCTAATCCTAAATGTAGGAAGCTAAAACCGTTGGCCTTATGAAAGAGAATTGAACTAGACTACTGTGATGTAGTGCAAGGAAATGCAGCTGATGCAGTGGATTAATTTCGAAATGCAAGCTAAAGTGTATTGGTCAATGAATTGATTATGATGCAATGCAGTGTATATTATTGAATCAAATGTACTATTAAGATGAAAATAGATGTGAGCTGATGGTGTAATGAGAAATGGAGTGCTGGGATCTAGAATCAGAAAACTGGAGTGCAAGATGCAAAAAATGATTGAATGAACAGTAAGGATTGAAAACTAAGTTGCTACTGTATTTTATGTGATGCAATTCCTAAACTGTGACTAAACTGTTTATTAAATCCTAAGAAGAATTGGGAACAATTATAGAATTCAATATCAACTAATATGCAAAATCGAGATAGTGTAATGAAACCAGATTCACAACTAAGCTATATGAAGGTAACAATTAAACTGAACAAAAACTAGAATAAAGCTACCTGAAATCAAGTAATCATAAAAGGGAAAATGTTTACCTAAGCTTTAGAATGAAAAGATTCGCAGAATCAAAACAATTATCTACCAATTAAAAGAACTAAAATCACATAACTTATTGAACATGCGATATGACATTTCAGCGAAGGTTTCTAAAGGGAAGAGTCACTTGAATTGTGCTGGACTTCACTAAATCTCAAAGCTGGTATTTACACCATTGAAAGACATTCAATTGCTCTTCAATTTCGCAAAGTGCCAAGAAACTATTCTCTGGTGAATCAACTCTTCATAAACTTCCAAAGATTCAAGATTAACAGAATGCAGAAATTGAGAAATCAAAGAACTCACTGTTGCAAAGAAGGAAACTAAAGAACCTATAAAAGGAAACTTAAATTGTGGCGCGAAGGTGCAAGATTAACCAAGAAAATGCGAAAGTTCAGAAGTTGAATGTGATGGATGAAGTAGCGAATGTGAAGTGAGAGAGATAAAGCAATGAAAAACTACAAGGGATCTTACTTGAATCATACTGAAAATGTAGAAGCTAAGAGCTACTCGAACACAAATAAAGCCAACGAACTTTGATCCATTCCAACCGAAAATTGTAACTGTAAACTGAAGAATTGTACGAACTATGCTTAATCTCTTTTGCTAAACCTCTCTAACTATTACACAGAAGCTACATCTATTTATAATTCACACGAACTCAGCTTAATGGATGGGCCCTTGCATGAACTGGCCCAGATTTCTTTAAGTCACGTTTTTCATGCTTCAACTGCACATGGGTGAACTTAGAACGTGTGCAGTTTGCTCGTTTCTCCACCAAATCAATCGATTCAAGTTTCCTAATGAAGATACATGAGTTTATTTTCAATCAAGAGTGATTTCGCGATTTAGGGGCTTGGACGAGTTTGGTGGGCTTCAATCACTGAGACAGGTTTTTTGCGTGTGTTAGCTGATCTCAGCTGCTGTCGAGCCAGCTTAATTGTCTTTCCATAAATCCAATTCTAGTCCAAATTGCATGATTCAAGATCCAAATTGAAGCCCAATGAGTCTACTTTCATCTGGCATTGATTTCATGATTTTAGGAGCTTTGTAGCGTTCTGAAGATTCACTTCTTCAAGTTTGACTCTCTTGGATTCGCGAATTGTAGTTGACCTGACTTGGGTTGACTTTGAAAAATTCATTTCTGAACCATGTGTCTATTTTAATATGCATCAAGAATCACGATTTTAGGAGCATTATAGCAAAAGATATGAGCAAAACAGTTAGTGAATGTCAAACTGTAAATGTGTCAAAAATATGGTAATTTTATGCTGCTTTGTAATAAATTTATTTCAAACTGTATAATTCGTACAGAATATGATCTAGAGTTAATTTAACTGTTCTAACTTGTTTAAAAGTGCTTAAACATAATTATTAGTTAAGTAGAATATGTTAAAATAAAGTCTCATCAAGGAGACATTTTCTTCTGTGTCTAAGAAGGATTCTATACTAGTGATCATGATATTTGTAGCTCATTTTGATTTTGAGTTACATCAAATGGATGTGAAAATGACATTTGTTAATGGTGATCTAGAGGAAGAGGTTTACATGAAACAACCTAAAGGATTCTTATATAGTTATGGTGAGCACTTAGTATGTAAGCTTAATAAATCCATTTATGGATTAAAACAAGCTTCACATTAATGGTATTAAAATTTCATGAAGTTATTTCTTCGTTTGATTTTGAAGAAAACATCATGGATCAATGTATATAATATAAGGTTAGTGGGAGCAAGATTTCCTTTCTTATTCTATATGTGGATGACATTTTTGCAACTAATGACAAGGGAATGCTATATAAGGTGAAATAGTTTTTCTCAAATAACTATATATACATTCTCTATATAGTCTTTGAGAGAAACTAATATATGGGAGAGACATCTTATGTCACAAACATTAAAATCCATAGAAAAATATCTCGAGGTTATTTTGAGTTTATCTCAAGAGACCTATATCAATAAGGTTTTAGAGAGGTTTAACATGAAAGACTATTCATTGAGTGTAGCTCCCATTCTGAAGGGTAATAAACTTTAATTGAGTTAGTGCCCGAAAAACATTTTGAGTGGGAACACATGAAAAATATTCCATATGCTTCAATTGTTGGAAGTCTTATGTATGCTCAGGCATGTATTAGACCAGACATTGCATTTATAATTAGAGTCTTGGGAAGATATTAGAGTAATCCAAGTGTTGACCATTGAAAATTTATAAAAAACGTAATGAGATGCCTTCAAGGAATTAAAGATTTCATGCTCATATACAAATAGACTAATAGTTTGGAGGTGATAGACTACTCTAATTTAGACTTCACTAGCTACATTAATACTAGAAAATCTACATCTAGTTATATTTTTATGCTAGCTTGTGAAGTTGTATCTTGGAGCAGTAGAAAATAGACCTTGATTGCTACATCCACTATGGAGACGAGTTCATTTCTTGTTTTGAGCCTACTTCACATGATGTATAGTTGAAGAATTTTATATTTAGGTTTAGAGTTGTGGATTCAATTGCTAAGTCATTAAAATTTGTGGGATTTATAGCTAAGAATAATAAGAGTGAAAGTCAAAGTAAGAACATCTACATCAAATAGCCATAAGAGAATGTCTTAAGGAAAATAAAGTGTTAATTGAGTACGTTAGCACTAAGTTGATGATTGTTGATCCTTGACTAAAGGCATGCCACTAAAGAATTTTAAGGATCATGTAACACAAACGAGACTTAGTTACATAATGTGATAATTAGTTATTTTATAAAATTCTTATTCAGTTTGATGATTTCTCATTTATTTGTACACATGTTTGTTTATTTTTGAGAAATATCATTTCATTTGACCTAGAATAAATATAAGTTTTATTCATTAATATTAAGACTTGATATATTGTGATACATGAGAGATAATACTCATTATTAGAGGACCTATCACCATGATTCATATATTTAGTTTTCCTTTGAATTGATAATGAGATAAATGGACCACGTGGGAGAATGTTATGCATTACGCATTTCCTATATTATAGGAAAGTGGGATCTAATAATTATTCCGATGTTCTATCAATTATCGCACATTACACGCAAAGTAGTCCATTTTTTGAAACCACTATGTGCTAGTCATGTGGATTTTTCAATATTACGGTTTAGAACTCTATGATGGACAAAACTTTATAAATACTGCATATGCTCTATGCTTTATGATTTTGATTTTGGGTCACCAAATCTATTCTCTTCTAAATATATCATACCATTTACGTTGAGAGAGTTAAGGTTTGAAACCGTAGAAAGAGTTTTTAAAATTTCTATATAAAAATAATGGCAGGAGATTAATTAATTTTTCATACTTTTGATGTAATGATTTATCACATATGTTTAGAGACACACAAATAGAAAAGTAAGTTAAATATATTTTAAAAAATAATATTATAAAATAAATTTTCAAACAATTTCCTAAATCATTACATTCGTCTCATGGATAAAAGAATTTACTAAAAAATCATCCCATTAAACTTAAAAATTAGACATCTAAGAAGATTTTGGAAGACTAAAATATAATGAACCTAATATTTGAAATTAAAATTTGATTTATAATCCTATTTTTTCTTAAAAAACACATTTAATAAGATAACTCTGAACACCCATCCCATCCCAAATATAATAATAGATAAGAACTTTCATCAAATATGATTTAAATTATTAATAAAAATTTGAATATTTACTGTCACATTAAATCTTAATAATATTATCTCTCAAATCATTATAAAAAAAAAAATTATTACCCATGAAATATTTTCCACAGAATTTTTTTGTGGAAAAAAAATTAATTACCCATTGAATATTTCCAACAGATTTATTTTTATGGAAATTTTTCATAAATTTATTTGTGGGAAATTTTTTATAAAATTGTTTATGAAAAAGTTTCCCATGAATCTGTTTATGAAAAATTTTCCATGAATTTGTTTGTGGGAAATTTCCCATAAAATTTTTGTGATTTTTTGTGAAAAATTTCCTACTAGCTTTTTACTCACAAATTTCCCACCACCACAAATTTGTAGGTAAAAGGCTAGTAGGAAATTTTCCACAAAAAATCCATGAAAAATTCGTCACAAACAAATCCATGGAAAACTTTTTCATAAACAAATTCATAAAAAATTTCCCACAGATTAATTTATAAAAATTTTCCATAAAAATAAATACGTGAGAAATAGTAATTATTTTTTTTTTTACAAAAAAAATTCCGTGAGAAATATTTCATAGGTAATAAATTTTTTTTTTCTAATATTTAGAATAGTCACAAAATAATATAATAATTATTATTTTACCAACGTTAATTTATCTCCTTATATATTTCATATATCTTTAAGTAAATTAAAGTGTTAAAAATACATAATATAATTATACAATATTTATTTGTTACATTGTACAATCATAATTAGTAAAATAATATAAAATTATAACCTTACTTGGATCGGTAACAACATCTAATACTAGCAATGAGCAAACAAACTTTTAATTATTACGTATCACTCTAATAGCTTAAATGATAAACCCTACCTATCCATTTCAATTCACTATTTTAAAGTCTAAACTACTGCAACATGATATATATATATATATATATATATATATAGCAAAGACCAAAACTAGTTAGAATTATAATAAAATCAACAAATAATATATATATATATATATATATATATATATATATATATATATAGCAAAGACCAAAACTAGTTAGAATTATAATAAAATCAACAAATAATGTACTGATGTTTTCACTTATCAAACCCATGAGTTACAATTCACTACTTGTTCGGTTTAATCATTCATGAATTGAAACAATATTAATTCTCACAATTGTAAGAAGTTAAACCAGAGACAACAACGTATGATTTAATTAATTAATAGATAAAAGTTTTTTTTTCTTTTTTCATTCTCTTAGATCAAAATCAGAATTAATAATAATAAAAAAATAGGTTTCCTTCCCTTAATTTTCTTTGCACTTTTAGAGTTTTGAAGGGGAGGACCACTCAATAACACTCAATAAACTTCAAGATTACTTCAAGGAGTCAAACCTATTTATGGAAAACTCCAAAATCAAACCTAAACTCACATAACCCATTTTTTTTCCAACAAATCTTCTATGCATGTATAATTTAAAGAAGAAAAGAGAAATTAAAGGAAAGAAAAATAACTTACCAAGAATAAGAGTTAAGATGGAGGATCTATTTTATCTCCTAGATACTTGAAAGGTGAAAAGCTCAAAGGAAGGAGAAAGAATTAGGGTTTTATGGTGAAGGGAAGAATAAGAGATTAAAAAAGAATTCAAAAGGTACAAAGAAATAAAGAACAATTTTCTTATTCGTATCTTTCTATGTTACATATATCAAATATTAAAATATTAAAGAGAAAAGTCCAAAACTTATTGTAAAATTTATTCATTCTAAACACACTATTTAATATATTATTATTATCTCTTAACATTAAAAAAAAATTAATATTTTTCATAAAACAAGTTTGTAGGTAATACAAAATCAAGTTTGTAGGTAATACTTAAAATCAGTAGAAAATGCAAGTTTTTTCACAAACCTATTACAAACTTCCCACTACCATAAATTTATAAGTAAAATGTTACTAGGAAATTATTTTCTACAAAAAATTCATGAAAAATTTCTCACAAACAAATTCATAAGAAATTTCTCATAAACAAATCAGTAGAAAATTTTTTCACAAACAAATTTATAAAAATATTTCATAAAAATAAATATATTAAAAATATTCAATGGATAATTAATTTCTTTTATAAAAATTTCGTCAAAATTTTTTTATAGATAAATAATATTATTCTTATAGTGTAATTTAAAATATAATATCAATTTACACTTAAATTTAAAATCAACAAACATACATCACACTCAATTTAGTTAATAAAGTTTTACATATATTTTAAATTTAATTGCCACTTTTAAATTACTTCGTATATTTATATTAAGGAAAAAAAATCCTTACAATATTCAATGATAGATTATTTTTTCATAATTTTTCTACTTGTATGACTTAGTTAAAAAAAATAGATAAGTATAATTTATTTTAATAAAAAATAAAGTTTAGTTTATTTAATTTTTTAAATTATATAAATAAAAAATAAATATTTTATTCTTCTTTATTCTAAAATTATTATTTCTTGAAAAAATATTTCTCTAAAAAAATCTCCAAATTTTCTCTAAAGTATCTTACCTATCCTTAATCCTTTTTCAAGATGTGAAAACACTAAGTGGAAGGTAATGAAGAATAGAACAATTTTATCTAATTGAAATCCTAAATAGAGTAAATTTTTCATTCCCCTACTTTTCTAAGCTCCTTTGATTTTTTATTTGCATGGAAACTTAGATTTTGTTGCATATGATGTTTTCATCTTTAATAAAAATTTATAGAAATTTAAGTTCATAATGATGTAGTTGATTTTTGAATTAAGTATTTTTAAGAATAAGCTAGAGCATAATTGAATTAGCTCTATTAGTTAAAAATTGAGTTACAAACCTTATTATATAATATAAACTTAGGATAGATGATTTGAATATTAAGAAGTGACATGGTCACTATTATTGCTTGTTTGCAATTACTTGATTGACATAATGTGATGAATTATTTACGTATTATGTTTTTTTCATGTATTAAAAACTAGTTATTCTTGAGCATGATTAAAATGATGGATTGATAATAAGATATGTTTAAAATGGTTTGCATGTGTTGTTCATTGTGAATAAGAGTATATAATGCTTGTGGTTATTAGTTGAAAGTTGATTTGGTATTGGATTGAAGTATAAGCTAGTGTTGTATGAGTAGTTTCACTTAAGCAAGGTGTTGTGTTTAAGCAAAAATGTTTCAAAGAGGAGGGTGACCTCTAGAGCTCATTTTCTCTTGAGTGAGACATATCTTGTTTGATTTTAAATGGTGTTGTTTGAGTAAAACCACTCTCGATTAAGCAAAATTTATTGGATAGAGTTGAGTGTTTTCGGCCTAGTTTTCATTCAAGTGATAGTATCTAGCCTAAGCAAAATTTCTTGTTTAAAAATGGGATTTTATAACATGGTAAAAAATATTTGGTAATTGTACTTATCTTACTTTGAAATGAGTATGAGCTATGATTGGTTAAAATTGTGAAATTTATTATATGTAAAAAGAGTGGTGAGGTTGAGTACTTATCATTATGTGATGATATATGAAAAAGTAATTACGAAAAAGTACTACTATATTTAATAGTTAGTATGTATGGATTTAGGGATGTGTTTAACTGGGATATTTAAACTTTAGAGATACTTTGAGTCATATAGACAAAGGTGTCATGGTAAAGAGTCAATGAAGGCTTGTACTACTTGTTCTTTGATGGAGAGGCCTAGAAGGAACAAGTGTGTAGAAACTATCCTAACTTGTGGTTGTCTTAGAAAGGACAAATTGGATGATCCTAAAAGTGGAAAATGTAAAGTATTGGGAAATTGGGCTGAAACTTTGGGTGGGTCTTGAGCCACTAGATTAGGGAAGGGGTAAGGTATTTAAAGTTAAAATTTTCTAAACACTCTCTTTTACTCCTATTTTCAAAATCATAACCCCTCTCACTTTCTCTTGTACTCTCTCATTCTCCCGAATTCTCTCAACTCTCTCTGCTTAGATTTCTCTTAAAATTTGAATCAAAGTGTAAATCTAGACACATCGAAAGAAGGATCATCGATATAGAAACATTTTCCACCGATTAAATTTCTCAAAGATCTAGGGTTCTTAATTTGGGGTTAAATTTGGGGGAAATTGTTAATTAGAGGAGATCCTGATACAATTCTTGATAATTAAGAGTAATTAGGATATTTCTTATAAATAGATCTTAGGGATAACTTGTAATCCCAGAACAATTCTAGTTTAGTGTTGTTGGAGAATTAAGATAAGGGAAGATCATTGAATTTAAATTCTAGTTTAGAGATATATATACGTGTTTAGTATTCTTGAATTTGATTGTTGAATGTATGAAATTGTGGAATTGATGATGTACAGTTAATAGAATTGCATGACGTAGATTCTGGACTTAGAAAATTGTGGAAAAGAATTTAGTTACATAGATTGAGCTTGATTGGTTTAATTATTTACGTTGTACATAACTATTTTCCCTTGAGCGGATGCTTTCTCGCTCAAGCGAGAAACTCTAGGATCAATCTCAGTTTCATTTTGCTCAAGTGAATCACTTTTCGCTTGAGCGAGAAGAGGAGTCGCTTGAGCGAAAATGCTCCAGACTTAGAGTTGCTCTCAAGAGCGATTTCGCTTGAACGAAAGTGTCTCGCTTGAGCGAAAACACTTTGAATCTGAAATATTTTTCTGGACATAAAATTGAAGTTATAGAGTTATGAAAATGATGGGAACATGTATTAAGTATTGTTATTGATGAGTGATTTTTCAAAACTTATCGTCTTAAGGATAATATTGTTACTAATTTTGAAATATCTTGAAATGCATAGAATTTGAGTAAATGTGTGACTACTAATTTAAGTTAAATAGATGGTTAATGTTGGAATGAATACTAGAATGATGTAAATTGGGAAATTCCATGTTATGATCAAGTATTGTGATGATTGCAAAGACGTGAAAAATGTGATGTTTGATGGAAGGGAAGAGTGTTAAGATGGTATGATAAATAGAGAAATTTTAAGATGAATTGTGGAATGTAGTGAGAATATTGATGTGATGGCATACATGAAAATGTTTAACTACTCTACAACTGTGATTATTGAATGAGTTGAGATGTAATATTACACAGTGTGATGTAAATTTATCTATTGATAGTGTTAGAGTCAAATAGCCATCACGAGATGCTATTTGATATAATTTAGTGTACATATGGGATTAGCGAGACCTACTACTATAAGGAGGTATTCAGACCTCAGATGTTATCCTAGTCACTTAGGCAGGGATATCATATGGTGTGAGGTCGATGGAGGTTTCACTCTCCTAAGTCATTGGTGGGATTAGCCAAATGATAAGTGCTTGGGAATCACCTTGTGTGTGGTGCTTGAAAGGGGATAGACAAGTGACTCTAAGGTGAAAAAGACTCAATAAGGGTCAATATTTATTGCTCGACTACCTTTAAGTATGACAGGTGTTAGTCTCTAAGGCCAAGACTTCCATATTGTTTATCCGGTTGAGTTGGTCTAGTGTTATAGGCAGACTATAAATTTATGAAATATGTGTAAAGATTGTATTGGATTGTTTTATGTAGTGGGATTGGATGATCCTAATAAACTTGATTATAAAGTGTTGTTTGAATTTCATATTTAAATAAATTATGCTAAATTAGTTTACCGTTGTGTTGTGATTTTTTGTACTGTTATGATCGTGTTTTGACATGGGAGTAGATAATCTTACAAGTGATGCTCCAAATGAATTGTGACTAGTAAGAGAGATTGAATTTGTATATTGTAGTTTGATTGATAATATGTCAAGTTGAAATTGTAAAGTGGGTGTTCTTTTACGTAGTTGTAGTATATATAGTGTTTGCTTTTACATTAAGAAAAAAGGCATATACTGAGTTGTGTTGCTTACTAGACATTTGTGATATCTTTTTGATATATTGTTGTAGTATAAATTTGAATGCATGATTTAGAAGTATTATAAGTTTATTTTTAGGTTCGTTACAATTATGGTATCAGAGCGGTTTAGATCTTAGAGTGACCTTAGGGACTGGACTAATCAAGTGAATTAAATTAAGTACGTTGGAATATTAACCTATATTCAATTTCTTTGTGTGGTCTAGATGGCACCTAGACAACCTCCTACCCCACCTCCTCAACAGAAAGACATGGGTGGCATGGTCAAGGCACTAGAAATGATGATTTCTACTATTCAACAGCAATACCTTGTCATGACCCACCAACACTAGGCAGCGATGCAAGAACTAGAGTATGCTTGTCGGGCTGCTGCAACTTAATCTGAAATGACAGTAGAATAGGTGAAGCTGATCGATTTTCTAATATATGGACACTTGAAGTTTGATGGGAAGGCTAGCTCAGACGCGACCGATGGTTCGATCAGAGGGACCAAGAAGATTTTTGAAGCAATTGCATGTCTAGAAAGTAAAAAGGTGATATTTGCTACATATCAATTAGAAGAGAAGGTAGAATATTGGTGGATGGGGACAAGACAAATGACAGATGCATAGGTTGAAAGAGTTAATTGGGAAAGCTTTAAAATGCGGTTCTTGGAGAAGTATTTTCTCGATAGCGCCCGATTTGCGAAGGAGGTGGAGTTTCTAAAGATGGAGCAGGGGAGTTTATTTGTGCATGACTATGCTACTCGATTTGAACATGTAGTGTGGTACTATTCTCAAGCCACTTTCAAAGCTTGGAGGTGGAGAAAATTTGAGGAAGGCCTTAGGTGTGAATTGAAGCGACCGGTAGTCCTTATATACATTCGTTATTTCCCATTGTTGATAGAAAGAGCAAAATCAGTGGAGTGGTTGGAAGAGGGATCCAATAGGGTGATTCAAACCCATGGGAGGGATGATGTAGCCTTGGACTTAAAGGAAGAAGACCAAGGGTATCTTAGGAAGATTGAAGCATGACAAGGAGTGACACCCTTGCACCTCCCCTAACTCTTTCCTTGTTTTCCATTTTAATTATGTCTTAAGTTTATTTTCTAATTTGGTTTAATTTTCTCTTTGTAGGGCCTTACTTTTTGCACCCACCTTTGGATGAACTCACCCCTAACCTTTGCTTTGGGCTAGGGGCGCCAACCCATTTTTGTTGAAGGAGGGATGGCCCAACTCCAACTGTAGCGCTCCAACCATGCTTGAGGAAGGGGAGTGGCCCAACAAGCTCCAGCCCAAATAGTAGAGGGCTAACCTTCTTCCCTTATTGTAGGTGCACTAGAATTGGGTCTTCTCCAGGCCAAACTTGTTAGTGACACCCCGCTAAATCCAGCGCCCCCTCCTTTCTCTCCTTGGGCCAGCGGGTTACTACAATTTGGCCCAGTTTTAGGAGCTGGCTTGGTGCTCCATGGAGATAGCCTCCACCCTAATTTCTAGATGGTTCCTTTAAGGTTAATTTTAATGTAATTCTAACTGCATTTGTGTTTCATTTGGGGTCCTCCAAAGTATAATGTATTGTTTTTTTAAATTAATTTATTATTAGTAATTAATTAATTAGGATGAAGTGTATTAAGTGGGCCTTAAGCCCATTCGATTAGAAAAGGGGAAAAATACTTAAGGGTAAATTTCACTTAACCCTCTCATTTGTGCAATTTTCAGATTTTCATCCCTGTCTCACTCTCTCCAAAACTCTCTCTACTCTCTTTAACTACCCACACTAAATCTTAAGATTTCTTCCTAATTACCCATCCATTTGAGAATTTGATCGCACTGGAGTGAAACTCTCCACTAGAGGAACAAATCCTACCATTTAATTATGCAATTAGGTGATTTCTTTTAATCTCAAATCATAGGATTCTTAAATTGGGGTTTAAATTGGGGAAAATGGGGGATTAAGATAGATCTTAGCAATATTTGGTAATTAGTAGAGTAATGAAGATGTTTTCGTGTACCTAGATAATTGGAGTAGCATTTGGCATCTCGAAAACTCTTTGGATATTCAAGTTTGCTGGAATTTGAGATAAGGGAAACAATTTATGCTTTAAGTATTTTCTAATTAGGGAGAAATTGATGAATGGATTGATTGTGTGTAAATTGATAGTCAAATTATATTGTATGTTGATTTAATAGGTGATATATAATTTGAAATGTTCATTTGGATTGATGCATGTGTAATTGGGATAAATTTGGTTGTTTTGGAATGATGGGTTAACCTTAATTTGAGTTTTCTTACACTGTACGTCATTTCTTTCGCTTGAGAGAATGATTTTTCATTCAAACGAGTGGCATTGGGACAACTCTCGAGTTCATTTTCGCTTGAACAAGGAGAGTCTCGCTTCAGCGAGAATTTCACATATTTTTATTTAAAATTTTGAAAAGTGATCTTCATGAAATTTGTAGCTCTAAATGTTAGCTAACTCATGACTTTTGCTTCACATAAAAAAGAATGAGTATAACTCAAGATATGATTTTTTTTGGTAATTAAAGGTCAAGTTTTCAGGAAATATATTCATTTTTATCTATGAACTCTTTTTGATATATTTTTATTTCGAATTTGGAAAAGTGTTCTGCATAAAAGTTTTAGGCCTTGATGTTATCTAGCTAATGGATTTTATTTCAAGTGAAAATAATATGTATAACTTAAGATATAAATTTTTGAGTGAATAAAGGTCATGTTGTCTCCATATTTGAAGTTGCTCTCTGAAACGTTTTCGCTTGAGAGACAATTGTTCCGCTTGAACGAAAATACCTTGACTTAAATTTGATTTTCTAGATCTAAAAATATAAATATGATGTCTTGGAATATAGTAGAAGTATGTAATAATTTTTGGTAAGATGGTATAGACTTTCAGAATGTATTAATTTGTAAGGATGTTGTTATTAATGTTGGAAGTTACTTTAATGTATGAATGTGTGAAATTTGATAAAATGGCATGTTTTTATAATGATAAGATGAGAAGGAAGTTATATACTGAATTGCTGGAGTCAAATGAGAATGTTGACATAATGATAAGCTGGAGAATGTGAGAACTATTATTAAATTGGGACTGTGATTAGTAAAAGTATTGAGATTTAATGTTGTATGTGGTATGAAATGAGATTTGTTGTGTTGAATAGGTCAAGTCAAATAGTCATCACGAGATGCTATTTGGCATAACTTTAGTGTATATGGGAGTATCAAGATCTGCTACTGTAAGGAGTATCTAGATTTTTCTAGTCACGTAGACCGGGATTATCATGTGGTGAGAGGTCGATAGAGGTTCTACTTACACTATTTCGTGATGGTGTGACTATCAGATAGGTGTTTAAAAACTACCCTGTATGTGGTGCCATTATGAGGATGAATGGGTGTACTAGGGTTAAAAAGACTCTAATAGGACAACGTTCATTGCTCGGTGACCGTTAAGCATGATAGGTGTTAGCCTCTGAGGTCACGAATTTCATATGTCTTATCCGGATGAGTTTGTCTAGTGTTAGGTGTTTGAGTGTATAAAATTGTGTATAGTGTACGTGAATAAAATGAATGATGTGAGAAATGAAGATTGATGTTGAATTGAATATCTGAATATTATTAACTATGATGTAATTGTGTACTATGGAGATGAGTTTTGCTATATCAGTTTACCCTTACTTTTCTCTGTTTTGTGATTTTATTAGACTAAGATAATCGTGTTTCGACACATGATCAAATACTGTTATAGGTAACTGATTAAACCTTTTGTCGCAGTGGTTTGTCTCAAACAATTTTCCTAAATCCCCTCTAATGTGGTATAGGAGAGGACCCTGGATATCAATCCATGGAGCAAGTTCAGCGATGTTGTTGATTCTGTATGGCTAAATGCAAATACTAAATGAGGGGAACAAAATGATGTGAGTTGATACTGCTGTAATTGTGAATTTTATGTATGGTGAATGATGCAATTAGGATAGAAATGCATGAGATGGAAGAGATTGAGGGGGAATTTTGTAATCTGAAGTTATGAAACTTAGAATGAAACTAAAGATTAAATTGTGTAATGTAAAATGAATGTGTGATGTTGAAATGCAGAAATGCAGAGTTCTGAAATTGAGAAGGAATGGTAATGATGCAAGGTAGCAAATGAATCAATTCAAAGTGCAGAATCAAACTACCATGGTTGAACAAATTA